>BPLR01019255.1:0-50668 GCA_021605095.1 Caerostris extrusa | reverse complement strand
TTAAATTCCAAGTTTGGATCAAATACTTCCGGAATAGCATCTAGGAGGAGGGATTCGTATCCTTTCTCTCCTGATCGAACCGTATGAAAAGAGAGTTTTCAATATGGGGCTTATTCTGGCCCACATATTTATTATAAATGTTCAAATGGAACTGTTTTGTTCGGTACAGATTTCGAGTCGATGTCTCTATCTATCAGACAAATCTATAATCATGTAATGTAAGAGATCTATATTGTAACGTGTTTTCTCCTTCGTAAATTATCGGAACAACTTATCAAACATTCAAACTCGGGCAAAATACAATCCTACGAGTAAAAATTCCCCTTATTTGACTTAACTGTATCCATAATAATATTTATAGCAACCCCAAAAGAGTGAGCTGCAATTTTATAATTTACTAGTTAAAAGGCGTCATAGCTACCGCAGAAAACACTCCTACCAGTGCAAAAATTCCCCCTTTATGACTTACCCGCATCCATAACAATATTGATAGCAACTCTCGCCAAAAGGGCGTCAATGTTACAATTTACTAGCCAAAAGCTGGATATACACTAAATAAATACGTAAGTTTTTAAAATACATTTACTTTCTATCCTGTAATGTATTGCCTGCTTTTTTCCTAGCCCATATTCTGAAAAACCTAATTTTTATTCTGCTTACTTATAACATTAATTTTAAAATTTTTATGAACAACAGATGTGTACATAAAACAACAACTTTCGTAGAATAGCAATACAGATTAAGTAATATTTTTCATTCATCAACAATACAGATTAAGTAATATTTTTCATTCATCAACAATACAGATTAAGTAATATTTTCATTCATCAACAATACAGATTAAGTAATATTTTTCATTCATCAACAATACAGATTAAGTAATATTTTACATTCATCAACAATACAGATTAAGTAATATTTTTCATTCATGAACAATACAGATTAAGTAACAATTTTCGTAGAATAGCAATGCAGATTAAGTTACCTTTTTCATAGAACAAAAAATATAAATTAGACAACAAAGACAATACAAGTATAAACATTTCGTAAAACCACATTAAAAATATTAGCATTTCATAAAAATGGAAATGAATGTAATAAGAACTGTCAAATTAGAAAATCATTCTTATATTTTATTATTTTTATATAATTTTTATACACATTTTATTGTTGATAAATATTTTCTCAGTTTATATATTAGTTTAAAATTTAAAAAAAAATCAATTATTACAAAAGCAAAAAAAAAAAAAAATTATAATAAAAATTGAAAAAATTATTCAATTATTTCATGATTCAAAATTTTGAAAAAAATTATTATTCAAAAATTATTTGAAAAATAATTTTTTTATTGCTTCTTTTCTTAGTTTTTTTTTTAATGCATCTTTTCTTTTATCTAATTTAAAAAAAATAAATTATAATTTGCTTGCCGCCATTGATATCTTTCAATAGTTGTGTACGATTTTGAAATGAAAACCTTTGCAATCTTTTTTTTTAAAAAAACTATTGTCCTGTTTTAAATTCTTTTGATGAACAATTGATAAAATAAAAAGCACTTATTTCTATTTAATTACATAATTTTTTTCCAAAAGTTCTATTAATTTATTTAAATGCAAAATTTGGTTCTTGTTATGGAAAAAAAAAATAATAAGTTGTTTTCAGAAACTAACTTGCTCATTATTTTCGTTCTTTTGTTTAATTTTTTATTTTAAATTTCTTTGAGAAAAACAATTATAAAACCATTATCATGATTACAAATTTAAATCATCGAGTTTATTTTTAAAGAGAAAAAAAATATTAATTAAACTTCCATCTGTCTTTGCAATTCCCATTTGAAGTTCTTTATAAAACAATATTTTTCTGATCTCAGCCAAAGTAACAATTATTTTTCACGCAAGGAACTATTAGAATAATAAATAATAAATTAGAATAATAAAATTAAGTAGAATTGTAATCTTAATAATAATACTTTATTTTTCATTTCAGTAGCATTTATTTTTGAATGAAAATTAAAAACTATTGTAAGAAATATTTTGTTTAACTCGAATGATCCATATAATTTCAGATTAATTAATCATCGATTTAACGAATGCTTTTAACCACAAACTGTAATTTTTAGAAACCATAATGTTAAAGTGTAAATGCAATGCATAATAATTTGAAGTGAATTTTTTTCAAATCAAAATTATTTAATTTTTAACCATTTAATGTAAAAGGAGCCGTTTTTTTAGTTTAAAATTAGATAATAGAAAGGCATTCAAATAGTCTCAGTTAATAGGAAAATAATAAAATAGCTTTATGTCAGTATGAAAAAACAACTTAACTTTAAAAGGAAATATTCATGTACTTCTAATTAAACTTTCAACTATGTACATTAAATCATTAATATTCTATTAGAATTTCATGTTGAATCTTTTATTCCTTTCTGTTTACTCTATTTGAATTGACCGTTTTTAAAAGTTTAATCTCTCAAGCTCTGAATTTCAAGCTGGTTTCAGTAACACTCAAGCTCATTGTGAAAGATTCTTTATGTACATACTTATATTTATAGAATTCATTTGGAGAAGAATCGCTAAATTGTAAAACTTTCAATTAATTTTCCAAAATACTCTCGACAACTTTTCAAACAGCTCTCAACCAGTTCCCAAAATGCTCTCAACCAGTTCCCAAAATACTTTCAGCCAGTTCCCAAAATGCTCTCTCAATCAGTTCCCAAATGCTCTCAACCAATTTCAAAAAATGGGAAACTATAAAAATTATGTAACTCCAAATACATGATGGTTACTTAGAAAGTTATATTGAAAGACTATTCTGCTCTTTTTTGTCTTCCGAAGAACGATGTATATTACCGAGTGTGTACACCAAGAAGTCCACTAAAAGATGATTAATGTCCACTAAAAAGAATGTCATCAACTCAAAGATTTGTCAGTCTTTTCAAATTCCTCAATCACATTGAAGTTGAATCTTTTTGCCAGCTACAGGGCCTGTTGAATTTGATTTGATTTATTTTACATAGGAAACAATTATTTATATTCATACTTTAAAAATGTTACAGACGTAATTCTTCGAAAAATTTGTCATCTTATGAATTAAAACACTAATTCAAAATGAAAACTTAATCATTCGTGTACAATTACATGGTACATTTAACAGAAAGCAAACTAAACTAAAGATTGCTTTGTATTTTCCGAGACGAACTGTAATAAATCAAGAACTTCCAAAAAAATCTTGGTTTTCTTATCTAGCCTTCAAATAGTTCTGTCAACCATTCAAGTGTGAAAGTCAAACAGCGAAATAAAAAAGAGTTCAAGAAAATATATAAGAAAAAAATCAGTCTTTTTCTTCTTCTCCTTCTTACGACTTGAATTTGAATTTCAACAGTTCTCAGCAGCAGCAGCAGAAGAAGAAGAGCTGTAATGATGTTTTGGAAAGCATTCCTTTGGAAATCTTCTTCATGTGTTCCTCTTCTTCCATAACCTCGGAAATAAAAACAGGTGGATGCTGTTGCCATAGTGAGGAAGTAATAATCTTTCCATTCATATCGTTTTCGTGGACTGTCACGAAAGATGCATCAAGAAAGGCTTCGACAAAAGGAAGCAGAAAGAAATTTAATCCGTCATAGATTGTAAAATGTCGAAAAGGTTCTGCAGTATAAATATTATTGCTTCCTGTCGCTCTTGGGTTGGGTGTTTGTGAAGGCGGTGGGTGCCAAGGAATTTCAAGTGACAATCAAGCTTTATTACTGAAGAAAGTGCTGGAACCACCGGTATAAAGTCTTTACATCTCTCTCTCCAAGTATGTTATTCAGATGAAGATAAAGAAAGACATCAGACTTGAAAGGCACATCTTTCTATAAATAGATAGCATAAAAATGCATCTTATATATTATATATATATTGAGATATATGTATAAAAAATTATATTCCTTACCTCTTCTAGTGGAAGGAAATTTGTCCTTCATGCTACTGAATTATCCCTAGGTATGTTTTGATTAAGATCCAGACCTGGAAGAAGTAAAATGTTTTATAATATTCTATGAGTACGAATTCCTTGATGAATCTTACTGCATTCTGAGTTTCTGGAAGACGTTCAGTATCTTGTATTTGCATATAATTATCTTTTTGTTCTGCATCTGAAGCATTTTACCCTTTATAAAGGTATAAAAAAACTGGGAGCTGTTGCAAATTGTAGTCGAATTTTGAAGGAAAAGGAAAAATGGTGAGTCTTTTGATTGCAACATATTAACATGGATATTTAAGGAAATAAAAAGTTAAAAAGAGTCCAACCTCGGAAGACAACGAGAGAGATAATAACAAACGTCAAGTGCGGGAATCTTGTAAAGAATGAATGAAATCTTAAACAAATCATTAAAATTGTTCTGGTTGGTATATTGCAGAAGTGAAGAAAAAAGAATCATAGAGTGTTCATAATCATAAATATTAAGGCAGCGATTAATTGTAAGAAAGTTAGAATTGCTTGCTATGAGAAAATGTGTAATTCAATGTTAATAAGGATTAGCGTAGTAACTGAATCTGTTAATCGCAGGTCGGGAATTCAGAATATTCAAAACTGGTGTCATTATATAATATGTTTATATATAAGAAAAAGAGACACACTTTTCAAAAACACATTCATTTTCTATAATTATAAGCCTTAATAAAGCTACTTTTAGGATATTCTATTAATTATTATTGTTATATTTTTTATGTCCTGTGCGATTCGTTTGTTATCCTGATTTTGTATACAGATACATTTTCTGTTTTTGATCTGGCAGTGAAGTTTTTGTCATTTACTCTTTAATATTTGTCTATTTTTAAATCTGTATATATATATAAATAGATATATAAGAAAGGATCTTGAAGATCAAGCTGCGTAAGAGACAAATTGATGTTACGAGTTTACCATTACTGTAAAATGTATCAATTTACTGCAAAACAATAACATTTTGCCAGGAAAAATCTTTGGTTATATAGAATATGAGATATTTTATATTGGTTTTATATAGGCTCTATATTGGTTCCATATAAGTTATTTCGTATTGGTCCCATATAAGATATTTTGGTATAAATTCTAAAAAGCTTGATAGTTTAGGTATGTCATATTTTAATAAAAAAA
Source organism: Caerostris extrusa (assembly GCA_021605095.1). Lineage (NCBI taxonomy): Eukaryota > Metazoa > Arthropoda > Arachnida > Araneae > Araneidae > Caerostris > Caerostris extrusa. The sequence continues at coordinate 45,556 of BPLR01019255.1, read as the reverse complement.
ATAAAAATTAGAACTTCAAAATCAACTTTGAAATTCCAATCAAAGCAATCTTCTTTTTCTAGTTGGAGTATAAAATTTTTGGTATTTAAGATGTAATGTATTTTATACTGAATGGATGTCAAACAAAGAACATTAATTTATTTTGCATTTTTAAATAAACTTTTCAAAAACAATTGTTTTGCAATTCGATGATGCGCATAATTGCCTTCACTTCCGTTCTGTAGTGCATATATCTTTATCCTCTTAAAAAAATTCTCGTCTGTTTTTGAGAAGAGAGATAAAAAAAATATTCCATTTCCATTTAAAATATTTAGTTTTCCCAATTTCGAAAATCAAAGTAATCTTCTTCAATGCGTAATTACGCTGGTAAGTCTACTTTATTCGACTTTTCATTTTCTGCATTTATTCATTTTTTTTTTTTTTTCATGATAAGTTCAACATTATTTTTTTCTGAGTTTCTAATATCCAAGCCATTGAACAGGAAAATACTGGTTTCTAAAAGGCGGACTTACAAAAAAAATGAAAAAAAAATGGTAAAATAAACCAACCGTTTCTTCGAAGCAGAAATGAAAAATGGCAAATTTCGTTGACAGAACCGAAGACAAATATTTGGAATCGGAACCAAGACAGCGATAATACCTATCTTTGAATTCATTCTTCTCGACATATACTATAATAATAACAGCAATAGATAGATAACAATTCGATAGCCGGTTTGTAAAGTAAAAAGTAAACTGAAGAAAATGATATGGATTTAGTAGTGCTGTAATCCTAAAACGTATTTTTGAACACTTTTTTATAGTTGAATTTTATTGCACTTCAAATACAATCATTGTAGAGCAATAAAAAACAACAAGTTTAGACATTAAAGTCAATAAAGCTATTTGTATGACTTTAGTTATTAATGACTAAAAATATTCAATTAAAAAAACATATCTAAAAACATTTGAATGTAAAAATACCTAATTGATTAATGAACAAGTCTTTTCAAAATTAATTTATAATCATGATGATGTCAAACTCAGATTTATCATTCGATGAACATTCCCTCAAAAAAGTTGTAGTTTTTATGTCAATGCAATTTAGAAGATATCTAGGAACAGCATTTGAGAAGATCACATTCTTCTTCTTCCTCTCAGGTTCGAATCCTGGCGATGACATGGCTGTTCGTTAGTGGTTCAAATCCACGTTAAACTGTAGGTCTCTATTTGCTTAACCCTCGTGTGTACAAGATGACCGTAGGTGACAAACCAAACCAAATCTCCTTTTCTCCTTAAATCTTATACATATACTTTCATGTCTGCTCATTGATCGTGTCCGCCTACATAGAAACTTTTCTATTATGTTTATTTAGTCGAAAACATTTCAGGTCATTCTAAGCCTTCCAAGGCTACTTCTGGCTGTCAAGATACATGTTCATTGTGTCAGCCTACATAGACACAAAAATGTTCTATTATGTTCACTTGTTAGTCGTAAATATTGCAGGTCTTTCCAAGCTTGCAATAGCTACTCTTAAACTACCAAGATACATAGTTATTAAGCCTACATGTTCATTGTGCCGGCCTACATAGACACAAAAATTTTCTATTAAGTTCACTTATTAGTCGAAAACATATCAGGTCATTTCAAACCTAAATCGTCAAGATGCAAAGTTAATCACGAAGTCAAAAATAATAATAGATATTTCAATATAGACTTAAATTTCAGGAATATCCAAATAGTTTGAATATTGTCAATATCAAGTTCAACGTTTTAAAAATATATTTCCGTTAAAAAAAATTTTTTGGTACTTCGACGAATGCTATAAAGTTCTGAGCATTTAACCATATTCACTAAAAAGTCATGAACTAAATTTACATCATAAAATATGCTAATCTGACGTCTAAAATATAGTTTTTAAAGTCACCCAAAATATTTCAAAATTTCTGTACTACACATTTACATAGAAATGCATCTTAAATAATAGCATTTCAACGTTTCGTTTTGAATTCGTGCTTTATGTGTGCTTTTTAACAATAATTGACGTTTTAAAAGGTATCTTTAAGACCCATAATTTAAATAAAAATCAAATATTTGGTATTCAACCTATGTCATAAAATTTCTATTTTAATCCATTTGTCTTCCCAAGCAAATAAACACTTATTTGTTATTTCTAAATCTGTTTAAAAATACTGATACAAAAGTGCATTGTGTTTGAAAAGTATATAAATAATTCAATAATTGTTGACAGACATCGCCATTTTATTTTAAATGTCGAGCAGTTATCTGATTTATACTTTCATACCAACTTATTCCTTTCATACAAATTTGTTGACAAAAAAAAAAAAAAAAGATTTAATTTAAAATCTTTGACAAAGAAGAAGAGCCGTATGATGTTGATTAAATTTTCAATAACATCATTTTTTAACAAAAGAGCCTTAAATTTACCGTAATAAACCAGTTTTGAGGAATTTCTCATTTAAAATGACAGGCATTACTCGTATTAAAGCAAAGTATGAAAAAAAATGTACAAAAAAAACTGCATGAATTCAAACAAATAATTTGAATTCCATGTCCGTCATCTACAAAAATTTCATTCGCTTTGAATAATAATACGTTTCTACATTTGTTTATCTTTATGTGAAAGATTTAACGTTTAGAAAGTTACCTATTTACTTAGTATTCGCTTATATTTTATAAAGCTATTGTATTGGCAGAACATGTTTTGACTAAAAGTGATAAATTCAAATTTTATTGTTTATTGGTATTTAGTAAGTAATAAAGTTTTATAATAAATCAGTTTATGAATCCAAAAAGTTAATGCGTTTTGGGGGTTAGAACACTGGACCTATGTTCTAGCTGAGATTAATATTCCTATATTCGAGCCAACAACATGATAAATCTATAGACCAGGAAGTCTCTCCTTTGTGTTCGAAAATGTTTGAGAAGGGTGCTAATCATTGCTTAGGGTGTCTTCCAATTATCAATTGTACTCAAGTAATGAATTTTTAGGAAATCAATATTAATTATAATAATAGTGTTGGAAGATTTATGTAGGTCAATACAAAAAAATTGAATTTGCAATTCATACATGTGAATATTCGTATTGAAACACGTTAACAAACACATATTTAACATTAGTAAAACCTATTTAATACATTGAAAGTTGGCCCAAACAGAGGCTCGTTGGCCGACTTAGTTAGTTAGGAAATAACTATATTATATCGCTACCCCTAGCTTATTTATGAAGTATATATATAGCCCTCGGCCTTCACAATTCTATTTATCTTTGCTTTGATATAATTTAAAAAATTATATTTTTGACAATATAAAAAGCTTTATATGACAGTGCCTATTGAAAGTTTTAAAAATATGTTTTTATGTATTTAGAAAAGGGTTACTTAATTAATATGGTTACTTTTGCTTCTTTCTTTTTACATTAAAATACCAGAAAGTGTTGAATTAAGTTTGATTCACATTTTCGGTGATCAACAAGGAAAGATCAGAATTCACAAATTACCTACTGACTTCTTAGCTTACAAATGCAAACTGGAATCAGACTTTAAATCCTGCACTCCATGAGCTGAATTTTTATACGTGGAACATTCTTGACACGACAGTTATCAGGCTAGATTTGCATTAAAGCAATTCTGCGTCTCTCACGATTCCACCAAATCCCACTACTACGTCAAGAATACGAAATTTCATCAGTTGGTTTTTTTCTTCTTCTTCTTTCCTTCTTCAAAACATTCAAAGAGAAAACTAGATGAGAAATTCTCGGACGGACTGAGGAAAAATTTCTCATTATCCCTCCACGCGAATTCCTTCTTTCCTCACCAAATGGACTTTGTCGCAACCTTTTAGTATCTGGCACGCAAATCTGTTGCTTTCAAATGCAACGGATAAGAACAGAAGGCAAGATGGAATAACAATAAAGAAGGAAAACTAAAAAAAAAAAAAAATAAAGGTACATACACGGAAATATTCCCAGGGGGAACTAGTGTACCTAATATCCATTTCGATTTCATTCAGCTTCAACTTCTGCAAAAATGAAATGCGCGGGAGATTTCGTCACACATCCTATGTTTTATTTAAAGAGCAGTTCGCAAGAAGAAGAAGAAAACAAAATGGCGGGGGAGCACCGAAATTGTCGAACCTTCTTCGCACCTTTCTTTACTTGAATACAAATGCGAACGCAGCAAAAATAGTCAGGGAAAAAGGAAAAGAAGAATAAAAAACAATTTCGCAAACAGTGTATTATTTTGGAAAGCTAAAACGTCTCAAACAGAAATCCGCTTCCTCAAACATCTTTAGGCGGAAACTCCTTTGAATGGAGTGCAAAATGTATTCTGAATAGCTTTTCTTGTCTATTTCCTGGAGAGAAAAAAAGGGACTTGGTCGGCGTTATTTATTTTTAAATAAAAACTACCGAATTCTCTTTTATTCTTGACGTTTCCACTTGAACTTCTCAAATTCATTCCGATTCCGAAAGATTTAGTTGCATTTTGTTCTACTAAGGACAATTTCCTCAACTTCCATAATTAAACCCGTTTGTATCTTGATTCAGAAGATTTATGCGACTTTTTGTGATTTTCTAAATAGAAACGTTATAAAAGACTTGGTTAATGTTATTTATTCATTCAATTACTTCTATTAGCTCACACTCTCCTATATATATCTTGTTCAAATTTTCAATCATTAATAAAATACTTTTTATTCATCCACTCAAGTTCAAATACGTTTTTTTGAACTTGTACTGGATGGCACTTGATGTTAATACAGTTTTTCAAATATTAATTCATTAATTAAATTTAATTAATTAATTTTAGTTTTTTATTTAAGTTGCATATATCTACCAATAGATGGCGCCAGATAAACTTTAAAAATGAATGAAAATTGTTTATAAAGGACTTTCTGCAATAGAGTGAAAAAGTATGAATTGATTTTAATTTTTTTTTTTTTATATATTACTTATTTTTTAAATAGAAACTGAATTGCTTTTTTCTTTGTCCTTGATCATTGCTCTTGTGAATTCAGAAGTATAAAATTCAGTTCGTTTAGTCAAAATGTAGTTATATTTTCTCTTACGAGAACTATTACATCATTCATTATTAGAATTAAGTTCTCGTCATCATGTGATTTTCTAAACAGAAATCTTTTTTCCTCAAATATCTTAAACAGAACCTGTTTTCTTAGATTAAAAATAAAGGGGGAAATTTATTCTCAAATAACCTTTTTTTTTCCCTATTACCTGGAAATACAAAATTTCTTGATGTCATTTATAATTTAATTTAAAAATACCGAATTCCTTTCATAATTCTTGAGCAATTTGATAATTCCTCTTGTGAACTTGTACAGCTCAATTTCGTTTGGAAAGATTCAGCTATATAATTATTCACTCACGAGAACAATTTCCTCAACCAGTAGAATTAAACCCATTTGTACAAAATTCTGAGAATAATTATGGGATCTTTTTGTAATTTTCTAGACAATAACCATTTTCCTCTCATATTCTTTGATGAAAATTATGTTGATTAAAATGCAAAACGCATTCTTGAAAAAAGAAAGAAATTGATCTACGTTATTTATTTTCTCAACAAAAAAAAAAATTTTTTTCTTTCTGAAAGAATTTATGTTGTGATTTTTGCGTTTTTGAAGTGTAGTTCGTTTCGGAAAGATTTAATTGCTATTTGTTCTAACTTGAACAATTTCCTCAACCGCTGGAATTAAACCCGTTTGTACAAAATTCGGAGAATAATTATGGGACTTCTTTGTGATTTCCTAAACAACCATTTTCCTCTCATATTCTTTGATGAAAATTCTATTGATTAGAATGCAAAATGCATTCCTGAAAACAAAAAGAAGAAATTGATCTACGTTACTTATTTTCTTAAAAGGAAAAAAATTTTTTTTTTTTGTGATTTTCGCGTTTTGAAGTTCAGTTCATTTCGGGAAAATTTACTTGCAATTTGTTCAAACGAGGATAATTTCCTTAACCCTTGGAATTAAACAGTTTGTACAAAATTCTCAGAATAATTATGGGACCTTTTTGTGATTTTCTAGACAATAACTATTTTCCTTTCATATTCTTTGAAAAAATTCTTTTTATTAGAATGCAAAAATACATTCCTGAATGGAATAAAAATGTATCAATGTTATTTACTTTCTTATCGAAAAAAATTCAAAGAGAGAACTATTTTTTCATTCTGGAGAATTTCTGTTGTGATTTTCGAGTTTTGAATTTCAGTTCGCTTCGTAAAAATTTATTTACAATTTGTTCTAACGAGAACAATTTCATCAACCGCCAGAATTAAACCCGTTTCTACAAAATTCTGGGAATAATTATAGAATCCTTTTGTGATTTCTAGGCAATAACCATTTCCTCTCATATTCCTTGAATAAAATTCTTTTGATTAGAATGCAAAAGGCATTCATGAAAAAGAAAAGCAAGTGATATGTGTTTATCAAAAAAAAAAAAAAAAAAAAAAATTCTTATCGGAAAAAAATAAATAAATAAAAGACAGAAAAATTTTTTTATTCTGGAGAATTCCTCTTGTGATTTTCGAGTTTTGTATTTCAGTTCGCTTCTTAAAATTTATTTACAATTTGTTCTAACGAGAACAATTTCATCACCCGCCAGAATTAAACCCTTTTGTAACGCGATTTCTTAGGATTATGTGATCCTTTGTGTTCTAAGTGGAAACATTCTATCGGACGGCGCTTTGGCTTCTATTATGTGATCTTCTATAAAAAGGCTTCTTTCAAATAGTTTCGTATTTCGCAGCGAATGCGTATTGGATTTCGGAACTTCTGGGCTGTTTTCCGTTTTATAGAATAAAGTTCAGCGATCTTCCCTTCCAATAAAAGTAGATATTCCCTCCTCTTCAAGAGCATTGATGTTTAAAAAGGAATGAATTTCAATCTCCTATCCCGGATACTTGAAACAAACTTGGTTAAATCTAAACTATTTATTTACTGAAATAATTTGCCATAGTCTAAAGTTAAATTTATAACCACATTTTTAATTCTAAGCAACTTTGAAATTGATTTTGGCAATATGTTGGAGATATGACCCGGTATTGACCAGCTACAGAAATTGGATCACTTTAATTTTTCGCAATCATGCAAACTTTTTTTTAAAAGTTGGTAAGTTGGTTAATTAAGTTGATAAGTTGGCAAACAATATAATATTTATGAACTGTTAACAGACATCTATATGTAACATCTACATCATCATCTATATAACATCTACAAAATTCAATAGGAGAAAGACAATCTCAAGTGTTAATGCATAATGTCTGATATTGATAATTTGATTTAAAAATAAAAACAATAAACGCAATTTATGATATTAGGAGCGAAATGATCTTCCCTTCCAATAAAAGTAGATATTCCCTCCTCTTCAAGAGCATTGATGTTTAAAGAGGAACGAATTTCAATCTCTATCCCGAGCACTTGAAACAAACTTGGTTAAATCTAAACTATTTATTTACTGAAATTATTTGCCATAGTCTAAAGTTAAATTTATAACCGCAATTTTAATTCTAAGCAACTTTGAAATTGATTCTATCAATATGTTGGAGATATGACCCGGTATTGACCAGCTACAGAAATTGGATCACTTTAATTTTTCGTAATCATGCAAACTTTTTTTCAAAAGTTGATAAGTTGATTAATTAAATTAATAAATTGGCAACAATAAAATACTTATGAACTGTTAACAGACATCTATATGTAACATCTACATCATCATCTATATAACATCTATATCTATATATAAAATTCAACAGGAGAAAGACAATCTTAATCGTTAACGTATAACATCTGATAATGATATCTGATCTAAAAATAAAAACAATAAACGCAATTTATGCTATTGATTGAAAAATGTTTCTTACATAAAGGAATAAATTATAAAGTCATAAATTATAATATCCGTAAAGAACTATGACGTCATTCGCCCTTCACAATTCTTTTTCATCAGCGAAAAAATTCTTATTTCTATTATTATTATTATTATTAAAAAAATAATTAATTTTTTTTTTTTCGTGATTTTTGACTGCGCTCCCGATGAAAAGAATCAATTCAATGAAAACAAATTTAGAATTTAAAATTTCAATTTAGAATTGAAAAATTTAGAATTGAAAAATTCAATTTACAGTCGTAAAAGATTTTAGAATTTAAAAAAGTTCAATTTAGAATTAAAAAATTAGAATTTAGAATTTATACGGAAAGTGTTTTAGTTTCACGAAATACAAACTGACGAATATCATTAATATATATATATATATTACTTTAAATAGTCAATATTCATGAATCATTTGATAAAAAAAAAATAATTTAAATTTATTCGTTTCAATTAATTTTCTAATATTTACATATAATGAATTTAGATATGATTTCGATTGAATATTAATAATTATTTAATTTTTCGTTCTTATCCTACTAAAAGGATTTAAAAATATTTTATAAATATTCGATGATTTAATATAATTATAAAAATTTATTTTAGCAACTTTATTTTTTCATTAATTTATTTGCTTTCAATATTTAATGAGATTTCTGAGTTTACTATTTTCATAAAAATGCTTTGTGTGATGCCTTTTAAATAAACTAGTTTATAATTTGTCTACAAAATTCACTGCTACAATCTATTATGGTTTTTAATATTATTCAATGGAGAAAGCTTAATTCACATAATATGATGCAAAAAATATTCTATTTTAAATAATTGAAAAATATTTCAAAATATATAAATACTAGCATATATAACTCGGTATTGTACTGCTTCAGAAATAGTTTTAATATAAAAATCACAATTTTTACATTGAATTAAGTTGGTAAGTTTTATATCGAATATCAGAGGTTCTTTACCTATTTTTGCGCAAATATATAGCTCATGAAATCTTTTGTTATAGTTATATTTTTAAATTCTTAAAATAACATTAAAATAGTTCTATTACAATAAAACCATTAAAAATTTAAAAATGCTGTCGCACTTTCAAGAAGGAGAGAGTTTAAAATTCTTTAAATTAAATTACGGTAACCTAAAGGAATTGACAGTATGTTTCTGGTTGTAGCATTGGCGACTTCTTCAAGGGTACAGGAGTTTAAAACTAGAACACTTTTATTAGTAAAATTGTAATGCAAATTTTTCTTATTTATTAAACAAAAATTGTAGTTAGTTGCCATTCAGCAGTTAGTATGCTTTATTTATTTATTTATTTTACGTCAGCCTGTCTGTGAAAAGTACAACAGCGTAAAAAACGCTACTGTACTTGAAAAATTCACCAACTATAAAAGTCGCCAAATTGGCGTGAAATCTAATTAAGTTATTTCTAAACAAATATTGATCCAATTTCGAAATATTTGTTTCAGTTGATTAAACCTTTGTATTAGAAATATCTCTGCCAAATTGGTAAAATTTTGATGTAAATTGTGGCTATGCATAAACTCAGTTCAAGAGCTTAAAAAATAACAGTAATCATGAAAAATTCATCAACCATAAAAGTCTCCAAATTGGTGGGAAAATTAATTCAGTTATATCATAACAAATGCTAATCAATTTCAAAATTTTTGTTTCAAAATTGATCTTGGCTTTTATTAGACCAAATCTCTGCCAAGTTGGTGAAATTTGGATGTAAAGTGTGGCTGTGCATAGGCTCACACATAAACTTTGATATATATATATACACATATATAAATCAATAATTTGTTATTTTTTAATTTCTGTCACTTTCATTATGCATTTTGAATACAACTTTCTTGAAAAATATATTGTGAATAGAACAATTTTTTTTTGGATTATTTTAATTATCTAGAAAAATATTTAAATTCAAGTTGAACCTTTTGTGTGAAAATCTATTCTCTAGTTAAAATTTCTCTGCTTTTATCAAGCACGACGAGGCACATACATATACATGACTACATTTTTCGTAAAACCATTGTTTAATTCTATTATATGTTATAATTAGGTTGTACAGGGTCTTGTCCCAGAGTGTAGACTCAATTATAATTAGATTCAACAGAATCTACCCTCAGTATATATATTTAAAATTAAAATGAGTGCTCCCAGACATTATCATTCATTTTAATTAAGAGATTAAATCCACAACGTACTATCTTCATTATGACTTATAATTCATAATAATTTAGTATAAATAATTTATTTTTAATGTCTTAAAATTAAAAATATTAATACAAAATTTTATAAATTTTAATTTTGTAACAATGTTTAGTGTACTGGGGGGAATATTTTAATATTTTGTCACGTTTCTGTTTTTTAACTACTATTTTCTTATTTTATTAGTATTCTTGAAGCATATATAAAATAAAATGTGGTGGTTCTTTTTTATTTCGCAGTATCTGTAGCTAATGTTTTTTATGATTATACTCAAAAGTGGACATTTTTATGCATGTAATCAGCAATAAAAAGTCCAAAAACAAATTTTAATATCTGAAATACCGGCTTTATGAAGTCGAAGTCATTTGCTACTAGAACAGAGGTTGCCAACCCGCATTCGGACAGCCTTTAATATTTTTTATTATATATATAAATATTTAATATATGAGATTTATCATTATTTTACAAAAATATGTTTATTTTATAATGTTTATTTTATAATGGCTAAAGTAGTGAAAACCAATGTATTAAAAATACATTATGTGTGCATCCATATATTCAAAAATTAACTGTTGAAATTATAAGAAAAAAATTTACTTTGATTTTAAAACAATATTCTTGCGAATATATGACAGATATTGCCTGTTTTATTTATGAATTTACAGTTATGAGTTTGCAAAACAATTAAATTATATTCTGCGAACTGATGCGGACATCTTGGAACACCTAATATAACAGGTTCTATGTTTCTTATCTAATTTAAGTGACCTCAGTGACGCATCCTAAATACGCACAGTTGATTGTAGATAGCAGAACAAACCAGACTCTTAGATGAAGTTGTTCAATTTTCACATGCAAATCGTTTTTTTCTAAAATGAAATTGACAAAAGCAACGAACGCTGACCTGCAACTCCCGTTACGATGTGCAAATACCCAAATTGAGATCGATTTGCAAAAGCTAAGTGAAAGAATGGAGAAACACATATCGCACTAGCAAAATAAATATTTTTTAATGATTTAATTTTTTTTTAATTTCGTTTATATTTATATATTTTTTATATTTAACATTTTTAGTGTTACATATTTCTTTACAATGAGCGTTCAGTATCTTTATTATTATGTTATCTATGTTTACATGTAAGAATAATAGTAAACACAAAAGTAATAACTCATGATGTTCCAATTTTTCACTCCAAAAAAATTTCGATAGTTTTTCTAAATCTAATATGGGTATATATAATTTTATATGCGGCCACCCTGTACTAGAACATCATTTGCTAAATTAATTTACTTAAATCTATTACATATTAGATTTAAGTAAATTAATTTAATTCAGTTCTTTATAATGATGGTAACTAACCAAAAAAATTGTGGTTAAATGGTCCTATTTTTAGATTTGTTAATATTCATAAAAGAATATTCATCAAAATCTCAAAAATACTTTTCTAATATAATAATAACTATCTAAAAATAGTTTTGTGAAGTAAGAGTCTGTATACTTTGAATATATAAAACCTTTTCATTTTTAATTAACATTAACGCATCATGAACATATATACATAAATACATAATATGTGTGTACCGTATATTTATTCTTCTAATTGCTTCTGACATGTCAATTTATCGACATAATGTTTGTTCGATTTTTTATTATTCACTTTAAGTCTTTTTATTTTTATGTATGTGGGTGATGCCACTAAATTATTATTACTAAATATTACTAAAACATTCCTGACGATGTTAGAATTAACAATACATAACTTTTGCCTAATTGAATAATATGACAATTTTTTTCGGAAACTTTATTAAATAATATATAAAAATATTTTTGTAGAAAATTAATGAATTCTAGACTTCAATTTCGATCAAGTTTAATTTTAAAGTTAGACACTTCAAAACATTTGTGCAATTAAATTACTGTTGGCATTCAGGAAACTCTTCACGTGTTGGATTTAATTGAGCTTATTTCGACTGTCCAGTTTCTACAAATATCCGGCAGAGAAGTTTTGTAACAAATTAATTAAGAACTATTCAAGACTGACCAGTAGACAAGAATAATCTTTCGATAAAATTCTATCCAGTGTGTACTGTCTCTTATTCAATAATGTTCAGACTCAGTGTAGCCAATGCTTTGAGAATTTTATCAATAGTAGTAGTAGTAGTAGTAGGTAGTAATTGTAGGTTGTAATTGTATAAAAAATCACGTTAATTGTAAATTTTTAGACTTCAATATTTTACAAAAGAAATATGTAAACATTTTTTTTTTTTTTTTTACCTGTTTATCACGACTTTTTGAAAAATATCACGACTTTTGCTGAAATAAATTAATCCAATCAATTTTTGTTAAAAAAATGTATTTTCACTTGATATTAGATTTTTGTGTTAGATAATATTAAGATAGTACATAATTAGGTAAAACTTTTTTTAAAATTATATGGAAATTTATTAGTTATATGACATATTAGTTGCATGATGTTACATAATAATATAAGCTTACGTCTGTCTAATATAAAAAATTTTTTTTTTTATATATTTTCATATCATTGCTTAATGCATCTTTAATGACTTAAAATTATATGGAAAATCTCTATATAAATTACCATTTCTGAATATAATTAATTTTTAGGGAAATTTAAATTTTTTATTGTAATTCTATTTTGAATTACGTAAAATACTGTTCTATTTCCATTTAATCTTTGAGAAAGTTTTAGTAAGACTCTACTGTCTTCCCGAAACAAAATATAGGCAACTGGGAAGAGTATAAGTTTAATAGATATCCTCTTTTCCTTCCTCCTTGAATAGAGGAGGAAGGAGTTGATCCTTGCGTTAGATTTTGGACTTTGCATGGATTTTTTTTTTTTCTGTCTTCCCCCCTCCCGTTAGACTTTGGAACAAATAATGGAAGAGGGAGAAAGAGAAAAGGGAGTGTGCAAAATGGAGTGAAGAGTCTCAGGCAGTACGAGGACCCTTAAACGAACTGGCTTTTAAGATGATTCTGTAAATAAATGCTATATAAATTTGTTTTGTGTGTTGCAGTTGTGCAGTGCTGTCTTTTCAATTTTAATAAATATGGAAGCTAAACATCGCGTATTTATTTTAAGAAATAATTTAGTCTGTTTATGAACAACACTGTATCAAAACCACATGCATAACCGGCCCTAACTTGTACTGCTTTGTCCCATCGATGTAATAATCAAACATTGAGCTATTTAACTAAGCGTTTAGGGAAAATAATGTTACTTTTTACTTATCTTAAATAAGTTCTTTTATCTGAATAAAATCGAAATATCTCAAAGCAAAATCTTCCTTATCATGCAAAATGCAAATTATGCCCTGCTTATAAATTTGATTTTTCTTAATGCCGATATTCCAATTAGAGAACACACTGATAATATCATTTTTTCCACTTAGAACATTAAAAATGCTTTTATTTTTCTCGGTAAATAATCATTTTTGAATTAATTAAATGAACCAAACTAGAAAACCACCAATCATCGTCTTCCGTGAGACTTTGATATTTCCCATATTTTCTCCATTATTTCTCAGATAAGATAATTCATCTTTCAAAATCTTATCAATTATTATAATCCGCCCAATTAATCAACATTTTTAATTGACTTCCTTTTTAACAAATTATATCTTTAATTCATGTCATTCCCCGCATACTTCGCCTGAGCCCCTCCTGATAGGAACGACCACACGTGCTTTATAATTATCAAACGACCTCGTTTCGTTCGAGTAGGGGGTAGGGAGTAGGGGGTGGGGAAAGAAAAATTAAAAATACTCTCATACCAGTAATGAACCTTCATTCTTTAATAAAGGCCTAATATTAAAGATAAACGCATATCTTAAGACCACTAAAGCTTTTGCCTGCTTGCTCATTATCCATTAAAGTATGCACACGAAATGAGAAGGGGTGGGATGCGTTTCTTACCCTACCCCTACCCCTACCCTCCTGCCCGATACGAACCCATAATTTTTTAAAAATTTTCCTTTCCTTATCTCGCACACCAAAACTAAATTACGGCCCAATCTCTCATTATCAGCATGCTGCTTGTGGGAGAAGTGGGTGTTTATGGGCGAAAACGACGCACCTTTGTTTATGGGGGTGGTGGTGGTCCTTTCGGTTTTACCTTTGTTTTATGCAAACTGCTTTGGCAAGATTTTGCCATTCGTTTCCAATGTTCGGTTTTCGATCGTTTGGGATTTTGAGTTTGGTGGTAAATCGCTTTTCTGCTTGATGTTTTCGTTGTTGTTGAATTTAGAGTGGAAATTGTTGCCGGCGTCGATTTCGAAATTGCAAATTGACCCAGGTGATTTTTAAATGAAGGCAATGGAATGTTAATTATTGAACATGTGAATTTCAGTGCATCAATTGGTCATAAATGAAGAACGGATGATTATTCCATAAAACCATTTTAAGCAAGCTTTAAAATTTTAGAGCCCTAATTCGAATCTGAGTGAGATGGTAATGCCTTCTTGAAATTGCTTTTCACATTATTTTGTTTTAAATAGCATACGTAATAGGTATACATGGTGCTAAAGAGTTGGTTGTCACGCATTTGGGATGTGTGTGTATAATACCCCTTTTACACCTTTGATGTCTTGACCTCCACTTAACATGTTCTGTTGCTGTATTAACCTTATTAACACTATCACATTTTTTCATGACATCACTTATTGCTTTTCCATAATCACTTACTTAACATTTCTCTTCTTGGCTTGTGGACTTGTTTGTTTCTTCAAGCTGCTAACCAAAACAATTTCAATGATCATTTTTGCCTGGCACTTTCTCTAACTGGCAGATTCCCAACAATTTTCATCGTCTTCAGACGATTGTCCACATTTCTGCTTGGCTTTCTTAGCTGAATTCATTTATTTACAACTAACTCGATGAAAACAAATTGTATTTAATACTTCAAATAATTACGAAATGCTTTTGATTTTTTAACAATTAATCTGATATTAACTGTAAGCAGGAAGCAGTATATTATAATGTAACTATGCTTCCTCCTAAACACCGACAGGAGTTGCCCCTGTGGCGTATATATATAAAAAAAAAACTGAAAAACTATACCATTTTACGTTTTCTAATGTGCATTTTATTATTTAAAACAATTTATGTAGTAATTGATATATTACTGATAAAATATTGATAACTAATAAAACTATAGTTATTAAGTAATTAGTGATATTTTTTATAAATTGTATACTTTTTTAAATTAATAACACACGTTCTGAATTTTTTATACAAACTTCAATGCAGCTTTTTGAAGTTATCGTGGCAACTATTGTCTGAGTTAATACGTCAATAAATATTCCATTAAGTATAAAATAAAAAAAAAAAAAATTGTTCAGCCATTCTTTTTTGTTCTTCAAAAAGTGACTGATTGATATTCAAAAACACTCGAATGAATTCTAGACATAAATATCGATTGTTTCGATTGAAAACAGCATCTGGTTTTGAAATAATAGGTTACGTAAGATCCTTCAACCTTAAAGAAATGGAGAAATACATCCTTTTTAGTTATTATTGATTTCACGAATGATTTGGTTCAAAATTCCTCTTTTTATGATTTGATGACTTCTGCGCAATTATTAATACGAAATACATAAAGGTATTGCATATTTATAACATATATATATGCATGAGTTTGTGGTCATAATTCGAAGAAGAATTACATATTGTATATAACATGGTAAAATAGCAGATAAGGGGGCGTTGGGATTTGGCGTCAAAAATTCTTTTCGCTCAAGTCTGCCAAGTAACGTGTTGCGATTATAAGAAGTAAATTGTTTTTGTAATGTAAAATCACCGCTTTCAACCCAAGTTTTCAAATTTGGAGGCCTATTTAAGCTCCGTAATTCAATTCTTCTGCATTTGTAAAGTTTTGTGAAGTTAGACTCTGCATACTTTGAATGTATATAAGCTTTTCTTTCTTAATTAACAGTAACTCTCCATGGACATAAATGCG
Source organism: Caerostris extrusa (assembly GCA_021605095.1). Classification (NCBI taxonomy): domain Eukaryota; kingdom Metazoa; phylum Arthropoda; class Arachnida; order Araneae; family Araneidae; genus Caerostris; species Caerostris extrusa. The sequence goes on along the minus strand of BPLR01019255.1, from coordinate 29,479 downwards.
TGTACATTTTACAAATAGGCAGTATGTGTGTACCGTATATTACCGTTAAGTTTAATAACGTGGTAAAATCGCAGATCAGAAGGCATTGACGTTGTTGGGATTTGGCGAAAAAATTACTTTCGCCAAAGTCTGTCATGCTACGGGTTGCAATTATAAGTGAAGTGAATTGGAAACAATACAACAAACCCGGGTAACCCCATATGGCAACTTATCACTCATTTGGCGCCACAAGAAAGTCACCAAATCTTAACGGCCCCTATCTTACGATTTGGCCTTTAACGTTCTTAAATTTTATAATTATAATTATCAATATGGGCTTAATTCCCTAAAAATTATGTGCACTCATACATATAAGTGTATATTTGTCCAATTGTTATATATTCAAAGAAGAATTACATATTGTATATAATATAATAAAATCGCAGATTAGGGACTTTGGGATTTGACATTAAAAATTCTTTTCGCCAAAATTTTCCAAGTAACGGGTTGCGATTATAAGTGAAGTGAATTGGAAACAATACAACAAATCCAACCCCATATGGCAACTTATCACTCACTTGGCGCCACAAGAAACTCGCCAAATCCCAACGGTCCCTATTTTGCGATTTGGCCTATAACGTTTTTAAATTTTATAATTGTAGTCATCAATACTCTAAAAATTATATGCACCCACGCATATAAGTGTATTATTCCTCATTCTTGATGAAAATGTTTAAATGTATGTATTGGATTTTCAACATCGAATTTTAAGTTAAAATAATTTAATGATATTTAGTTATTTTGAAAATTGCGGGGTTTGATATAATGATTAATCTGTTCAATAGCAAGCCATAAAATCTTTTCAGTATTTAATCCCGTTATTCAGGCTAAAATATGGCTCAAGGGATATTTTCTGAAAGCGTATCTAGAAATTATGTCTCGCGGCTTAAGAAGAAATAATTAAGAAAATTTCATCTGCTTAATATATTCTGAGCATTAATGGATCATTTTAATTTCATTAGTGTGAATTAATTAAGATGTTTATGCACTTATGAGATAATTAATATTTGTATTAGAATATATCTTGAAGTTATAAAATGTGTGTGAGAAATGTGTATATAGTTACATAAATGTGAAATATTGAATTTTCTACCTATACGTTAGTTCTGTAATTTTTTATTTAATTGTTTATAAAAAGATTACACTGCTAATATTTTTTTCATGGAAAATTTTTTATATAACAAATATTTTGCGAATTTAGTTATGTACTTATGAAAACAACAATAATCTATATGAAATAATAAAATATAAAAGACAAAAAATAATCGAATCTTATTATTTTTGTTTTAATTTTAAATACATTTTATAAAATAGAAAAAAAAAATTTCTTCATTGATATCAGAAATTTTTTTTTTTTTCAAATCAAATATTTTTCAATATATTAAGAATATTCATCTGAATTGTTTATTATTAATTCAATACTTTTAAAAATCTTTAGTTACTTATGATTATTTTAAAAATCATTTCTTCAATTTCTTGTACATACTCTTGCTTTTTTTTGGGGGTGGGGGGTGGGGAGGAAAAATTGTAAGAGTTTAATATATTTTAAGCAAAAATGATTGATTGATAATGATTGAGCAAAAATAAATGATGATTGAGCAAAAATTTTAATTAGAATAGCTTTAAGATACGACAGTAAACCATTTAATTTATAATTCTATAGCTATTATAATTCATATGTGTGTAAAATTTCAATAGGTGATGTATATAATGTGTGTGTACATCACCTATTGAACCATTTATAAAATCATTTATTGATCACCTATATAATCACCTATTGATGTATATAATATGTATGACATATAGTGATGTTAGAATGGTTTATGTTGAATACATACAGTTTTAAAATTACTTTAACAATCTCTTTTTAAATTTTTTTTTAACACACTTGTACTTTTTGAAAAGTGAAAAATTTTATGAATTTTATACTTTTTAATACAGATAAATACTTTTAAAAATAATTTATTCAGAAATCTTTTTTAGAAATGACAGATAAGCATTTTATTTATTTTCATTAAATATATTTCTCGTTTTCACTATTTTCAACAACAAAAAATTATGCAGTGTATTCTTGTAGCTCAATAAATCACAATTCTAGTTCATGAAATATGAAATATAGTGTTTCTAGAATGATGTATTGCTAATGAAATATTCTTAAATTTATTTTGAATAAATTCTATAGCAAATTTAATTTAAAAAAAAAAAAAGTTTTTAATTTATTTTAGATACATTTTGAATTTTCTTTTTTTTTAGGGGGAGCGGAATTGCATGAATTTTATACTACATTCTAAAAGTAATTAAATAATCACCCTTGAATGAACAAAGTATTAAAAAAAAATTTAATCAAAATCCTTTTTAGAAATGACAATTAACCATTTTATTTACTCTTATTAAATATATTTCTCATTTTCATTATCTTCAACAACAGCAAATTGTCTATCTTCACACAAACCAAATATGACTCCAATAACAAGTCACAATTCAAGTTCATGAAATATAGTTATGCAAAAATGATTTATTGTTAATTAATATTCTTTTAATTTTTTTTTTCAATACGTATAATTGTAAATTTATTTTGAAAAACGCTTTTTCAATTTATTCTAGATATACTTATATTTTTTGTGGGAGGAAGGGAAACATTATATGAATTTTATATATTCTATAAGTAAGTAATTAATCACAACCCTATGTACAAAAAAAAAAAAATTTAATCAACAGCTAAACATTATAACAGTAAACCATTTACTTTCATTAAATATTAGTCGCGTTTTCATTATCTTAAACAACAGAGAATTGTGTACCATATTCTTGCTTCGAACAAACCAAGGCTAACAACTTTGGGTCCCATAACCAAGTCACGATTCTGGTTCAAGAAAGCAGACGATGCGTAAATTAGCAACGCCCTTGGACAACGAGCATTCCTTCAATGAGAATCTTCTCACATATTTGTGGAGAATTAGGGTACACCCTCTCACGTGACTAACTCTTTGTTCCAAAAGCACAACGCCGCCTTCTGTTCGTGGGTGGATGGTAAAACTGGATCGCAGAACAGTTCTAATAATTTCACTTCAAGATTTGCCTGAAGCAGAAAGTTGGCAAGTAAGGATTCGTGGTAAAGAAGGCACGAATTATGATGTAATCATAAACCACAAAAATTGCGCCACGTTTGATGCAAGTGTGGTTTCAAATGTATGTAGATGAATAGTTGGTTGATATCAGTGGTCATTTAGGCATAAAGATTATTTATCTATATGTGCAAAAATGGATGTTTATATGCGTGCATGTTCTAGCATAATTTAAAGATTATATGACTTAGGAGTTCTGGATATATTTTTAAATGGTTCATAGCCAAGAAATTGAAAAAAAGAAGAAAAATAGATAAACAAATAAATAAATAAATGATAAATAAAATAATAATAATAATAATTAAATAATTTTTTTGTCATGAGATTTTCACACTACCAGATGGTGTCAACCTATAAAAATGAATTAGCTAAGATGAAAAAAATTTTTATAACCATATAGCTAACATAATTTTTTTATTTATAACCATTAGCTAAGATAATTTTTTTATAACTATTAGCTAAGATAAAAAAAAAATTTATATAACCATCAGCTAAGATAAAAAAAAATTTATTTATAACCATTAGCTAAGATAATTTTTTTATAACCATTACATAAAAAAAAAAATTTTATAACTATTAGCTAAGATAATTTTTTTTATAACCATTACATAAAAAAATTTTATAACTATTAGCTAAGATAAAAAAATTTTTTTTTTTTTAGTATTAGTTTTCAGCTTATTTTCCAAACTAACACTATTATATACTTACAAAAATTAATGCTAATGGATTACAGACGAAAAAAAAAAATTATTGGGAATTCTAAAATTTAAAATGATTGCTCCTCCTTAATATATTATTTAAGGTGAATTATTTAAAATCTCAAACCTTTAATTTTTCATGGATATTTTATCTTATTAAAATATTTCCAAAGCTAAATATGTATTATTTTTTGTAACCAGGTAACTCCGGATAAATTAGGTATATTCTTTTAAAATAATAGTGCGCATTTAATTTTAAAGATATTAATTTCATGTCAAAAAAAATAGTAATACAATAACGTCTCATTATATCGTGCTTGTGGGTAGACGTAAGAATACGTGATAAAACCAACGGCTTTATCTAGAATGTTTTATTTTAATCAATCTCAAGAAATATCTTAAGGCTGGGTAAAAGAAGGAGCTACCTAATCAGAATACAAATACAATAAATTATGTACATAGGTGAAAGCTATTTTTCCACCATTAGAACATTAACTTAAAATACATTAGCTATAGATAATTATAAGGTGTTTTAATACAAACAGACACATATTTATAGTAAAGTGATGGTAGAAACCAAATTTTTACTTCAGTAATGATTTTTTTTCACAAAATTTGTGCTATTTAATTGAAAGTAAACATAGATGGTGTTAGTATTCTTAAAATGCCATTTAATTTGAGATCGTTTCCTTCTTTTGGAAATCTCTCTTCGAAATCTTCTCTTTTAAAAATTTCTTTTGAAAATCTATTTCGAAAACTTATCTTTATAACTGAGCAAATATTTAACATAAAGAATTCAACACAAACAGACACATGAAATTAACACATTCAAGTAATTATTAGATGGAAGAAAATAATAATTGAAAAAAAGTACTTGAAAATAATAACTTATTTTGTACGAACTTTCTTTTCATTCAAATAGTATATTATTTATAAAATCTACTGCTTTATTCAGTTCCATTTTTTATTACCTCTGAAAAATTTTAGGTATACAAATATTTAATTTCTAATTGCAAAAATTGGTTTGGTTTAATTTGGCGTTTTGCGGTCATTTTTTTTTTTTTTTTTTTTGCGCACTTTTGGTTAATTAGAACTGGACCTACTGTTTAGCTTGGATTCCCAACCACTCACAAACATACATGCCACTACCAGGATTCTGTGGGTAAGATAGGCAAGAGTGCTAGCCAATTGGACATTAAACATCTGCGTAAGCTAAGAAGAAATTCATTGAAATAGTTATTTGTAATTCATTTTTGTTTTTCAACTAATTCAAAAATTCAAATAATAAAATTTAAAAGAAATACAATATTTCTTACGATACAATTATAAATAATACGCTGATTTTACTAAAACAATGTAGCTGAAATAATTAAAAAACTTAACTATTTTCTGGTATTTAAAATTTTCAAATTTTTATGTAATTCATAAAAACTGGAAAAGTAAAAAGCAAATCTTCTAAATTAATAAAAGTTCAATTTCTCATTAAATATAATTTCCGCACGGAATACTGCTTTGTTCAACTCTATTTTCCATGTCTACCAGCATTTCTACACATGGCAATATTGATCGAAACTGAAACTCCAGACGTGGAAGTATAATCTAATCAGAAAGACATTCCATAAAGCTGGAACTTTCATAATGCAGAGTAGACACTTTTCACTTCTTATTTGGAGTTGCCCTTCATGATTAAATATATATATTTAATGCCCTTCGGCAATATGAATTTGAGTTTTGCAAGCGAATGATTCTTCACCCACGCTGCTGACTGGCCAAATATTACAACAAGGTGGGTTCTGGTGTTGTTGAAATTCTTGGGACAAAGAGAATTGTTTAATTAGCATGTCAACAATAGCAAGGTATTTAACAAACCGTAAAAAATGTAGAAGAACAAGATTTCTATCTTGTGATGCGTTAATATTCGGATACAATAAAAATCTAAAAATAGCTAAAAAAAAAATAACTATAAGAATGAAATGTTTTTAATGATACTGACATGTCTAATGAGTTAGATAAAGTTTCAAAAAAATTTAGTCCATTAATTTTATCTTCTTTTTTAGGTTATTTTTTAAATAATGCTTTTAATTTGAATTTAATACATCATTAAATATTTTGAAATAATGATTCTTAAAATATATTAAATCATTGATTATTCTTCTCCGTTGACGCAACAGCTCTATGGTGGGCCAAGGCCGTCTGTCTACTGGCAGATTTCGAGAAAGGAGACGATTTCTTTTTACGGGTAGAATTGTCAGCCCTATGCTCTTCAGTCTTATTACACCGGAACCTGCTGTTTAAAGTGGACTGCGAACCATTGCTAACATCGATGGCACCGCCGGGGACTTGAACCCAAAACTTAAATCATTGATTATATTATAATATAATAATTCCAGAAATATTTTGTTATTAATCTTATTCAACGATAATATGTTTTTAAAATTGTTAGTTTTTTTAATCATGACTTATATTTCCTAATGTTTTATATCGTGAATATAGTGTCATTTAATTACCAATTCAACTTAAAATGTTAATCAAGCATGGCAAACTAAATGCAAGTTTACTTTTTAAAACGTAAGGTAATATCCTAATAGAACTATTTCATTTCTGTAATAAAAGAGAAAAAAATAATTTGATAGATACCAAATACAAAAGACATACATTTGGACTAGCAAAAAAAAATTGCTTTAATAAAGTATTCTAATTTAAATTTATGTATTTTAATAGTAATTAAATGTTTATTACTATGTGACAAATTAAATTTTTATGAGCAATGAAAACAATTTTAAAATATACATTTATCTTCTTCATTGGTGCAACAGTCTCATGATGGGCCATGGATCTCTGCCTACTGGCAGATTTCGAGACAGAAGATGTTTTCTTTTACGAGATAGGGTTGCCAGTCCCACGCATAATATAATACAGTCATATTAGACTGGGACATACAGTTTAAAGTGGATTCCGAACCGCTGCAAATATCCATGGTATCGCCGGAACTCCAACCCGAAAACCTATGACACCGAGCACCATAGCGCTAGTCACTCGGCCATCAAGCCCTAAATTAAAAATTACCTTATTAAAATCACACATGAACAACATTTTTGCTATATGGTTTGTGGATAATTTTATCATTGCATATGGTGGGCTAAGACCGTTTGCTTACTGGAAGATAATATGAAATGTTTCCTTTTTATGGGGTAGAGTTGTCAGCCCTACGCCCAACTCTCTACAATCATATTAAATCGGAAACATTGAGATCGCATATACGATTTTAAGTGGATTTCGAATCACTGCATCACCGGAACTGGAACCCGATATCTATGACACTGAGCTCCAGGGCGCTAGTCATTATTCGACCATCAGATCCAAACTACCACATATATATTATAATATTTTAAATGTTATTTTGTTGAAATAACGAATTAAAAAGTAAAAATTATCTAATAAATAATAATGATTTTACATTAAATAATTATTTACAAGCAGAAAAAAATTGATTTTGTTGAAATAATGAATGTTCATAAATGGAATTATTTGAATTCTCTAAATGAAACATATAATTGTGAAGTCTAATGTTACAAAGTATACTTGTCTCCATTTTGTGCCTTTAACTATTACCGACCGTTGTTTTTATATCCTAAATGGCTTCATTTGCCAGAGAAAGAAACATCAATGGCCATCAGACTTCATCAGATTTCTCTGTTCAAGTGCCTGGATACCTAGTGCCTTTTTTTTTCTTCTATCTCTCTCTTTCTCTATCGTGCTCTAAATTCAATTTTAACGAGTTTAACGTACTCCGACATACATGGGGCGCTTTGAATTTAATGCCCTCTTGATGACAAAATCAATGGCAGAATACCACAGCGAGCGAAAATGGAACACAAAAAGAACAAAAAAAAAAAAAAAAAAAAATTCAGGAATACCTAATCATTTAGGCTAGTTTAAGGAAAAGAGAAAAGGGAATTTATCGATTGGCTTTGTTTTCATCTGAAGAAACAAGTTGCCCATTGCTATTATTTATTTATTTTTATCCACTCTTTATCCAGCAGTAGGCTCGGAAAAAAATGGTGGCCAGAAAAAAGGAGAAAATACAAAAAGAAAAGCAGAAAAATCTCTACCTAGAGATCTTTCTTGATAATTATCGACCTCGAACGAGTACTCTTCCATTCTGGAGATCTCATCTACTGCAGATGGCAAATCCGAGCGTTATGAGAAGCACTCCTTTTTTTTTGGCAGAGAAGAATTGGATATCGACATTTCTGCAAACCTTCCCCCACTGCCAGCGATCAATCCATATCTATAACTTCCGCGGCTTTGTGTTTTGGTTTTGTTCAGTGCCACTACGTGTTTAGAACAATAACGCTTGACTTTTTTTTTTCTTTTTATTATGCCTATCATGAAAGAGATTCGGACTATTTGCTTTTCGATTAATGTAATTGACGATCAATTTGCATGGTGATCTCATTACCATGAAGCCATATTTTCGATCTATAAGAATGGACATCTCTGAGCTTGATGTCATAATACGACATTTTAATTCATTTTTTTTTTTTTGTGATATGTTTTTGATTTCGATTGTTCTCAGTTAAGGATGGAACATTTATTTAGTAAACGATTTATATTGGTGCTTATTCATGTACACTCAATTGGTTATTGTTTGGTGATATTTTTAAATGAGCTATCCTTTTTAATTTTTACCTATTGAAACTGAATCTGTAAAGTAATGTATGAATTCCAAAATTATTTTAATCTTTAAAAAAAAATTTATTTTTTTTTTTTTTATCTTTAAAAAAAGATGTAAAATTAAGATTTAAGATTTATGGTAAATTAAGATTAAGAAATTTTAAAAACAAACAGAATTCATTCATTCTTCTGATAAACAGATATAGCATTTATTTGAAACAAAATCTTGTTATTTGATATTTATTTTTACTCTGTTATATTTATTTTAATTTTAACGTAATTAAAAAATATTATATCCCTTTAAATCAAAATAATAAAGATAATTTTTACTTTAACATTCAATCTGTGAACACCAAAACGATAAATTATTTAGTTAAAAATAAACATAGAAATCCACCATACATTCTGGCACATAATTTAAAAATGAGTAATGAAGAGATCTTTAACTAAATATTCCACAGACCTCAAGCAACAACTATGTATTTTTAAACTCTGAACACGAATCTGTCATCCATTAAACATAAACCAACTAAACATTCTCGTTTTGTTTTTGATAGGGTATTCGTGTAACACAAAAATGAAGGGAAATATTAATCAATACCATACCGCGACCCCAGGACATACTGCGGAACGAATGAACGATTTCGTTGTGTTGCCATCACCTCGAAACCCTTTCTCTAAATATTTTCCCTGGATCGAAGGGGAGGTATTAATTATCTGTTCGAATCCCCGTAGGGACTCGAACAAACTCGAAGAGTTTTCGATAAATTAACCGGCTGGACGCTCTTTCCTACCCCGGCAGAAAGCAAAGCGACAGTTGCACAAAATGGCGAACCAAATCGAGTGAAACATTCAATATATAAGCATAACATTTACGATCGAAGGCTTTCGCAATTTGTATGAGTAAGGGAAGAGAACACAGTTTGATTGGATTGTCTGCCAATGTAAATGTCACGACTTGATTGCAGAAATGGGGACAGCGCTGCTGCTTTTAGCCCGTATCAGTCGGTGGAAGGGAAACATTGTTGTGATTGGGGAATGAAGATTCACCACCATTACTCTGGTGCTGTCTGTTGGTCTTACTGATATAAACCATTATTGATGCTTATTCAATTTCTACTATTAGATCACACTCTCCCCATAAATATCTTGTTCAAATTTTCAATCGTTAATAAAACACTTTTTATTCCTCCACTCAAGTTCAAATACATCTTTTTTGAACTTGTAGTGGATGACACTGGATGTTAATACAGTTTTTTTTTTTCAAATATTAATTCAGTAATTAAATTTAATTAATAAATTTTAATTTTTTTTAGATTTAAGTTGCATGTATCTACCAATAGATAGACCAATAATAGTATCTATCACCAGATAAACTTTAAAAAAAATGAATGAAAATTATTTATAAAAGACTTATTTATATTGGGAAAAAAAGTAGGAATTGACTTTAAAAATTTTTTATATTATTTGTTTTATTGGGTAGATAGATATTGCTGATTTTAACTGTCCTAAAGAATTTTAGCGAATATTACTATGATTGTGAATTCAAGATTCGATAATCTTGATTTAACATTAACTGAACCATGAACTGAACATTAATATTAAAAATAATATATCTGTACTGATTTATTTAGGATATAAGGATTAAACTGATTTTAATTGAGTGAGTGAAATATTATTGTGTTCGGGAAAGTAAAATTTGCAAATATTTATATGGTACTGCATATTAAGATTTTAATACCACGACGAAACAAACGTTGAAGACAGACAACACAACCATACTATACTTACTGGGATGTAGGAGTAGGACGCTGATTTTAATTGTAGTCAAATAAAGAGGATATGATCGCCATACTCAAAATTTTTATCAACTAACCATTGTTGTGCTTAAAAATGTAAGGGTTTTTAATCTTTTTTATGAAATTGCAGTAATAAATTATAAAAATTAGCATTTCCTCTGTGGGCAATGTGGGCCTACATGGTCAATCCTATGTGGGCAAACAATAAATATTATTTGCTTAAATAACGTTGTATCTAGCCAACACATTCATGCTATTCTGATTAGTATGCAGGAATTTGACGGTGATTTTAATTACAGTCAAACAAAGAGAATATGATTACTATTCACAAATATTTGTCAACTAACTATATTTATTGTGTGTGCTTAAAAATGTTATATCTGCTAATATTTTTTTATGAAATTGCAGTTTGGTCCTATGTGGGCCAAAACATCAATGTTAATTACTTAAATAAGTTAGTTGTACTGCTAAAATAAGGATTTAAAAAGATGCTGCTGTGTTTTTCTGTTCTCAGCTGAAAGATTAAACCTTTTGTAATAGGAAAGAAAAAAAAAGATAAATCTTGCATGAAAAAATAAACAGATGTAAAGTTTTGATCCAACAGAAACAGTCTGATGGCTGGCCAATTTGTCAATTGGCTAACGCTCTAGTCTTTGGGGATTCATTCGAATCCAGGCATTGGCATGGATGTTTGTGAGTGGTTCGGAATCCACGTTAAACTGTAGGTGCCAATCTAATTAGCAATAAGTGTGCAATAAATTATTGTAGAGCGACAAACCAAACTCAACAAAAAGAACAAGAAACTATCAATTTATACTAAAAATATCACTTTGAAAATTTTATGGGAAATGAGCAAATACTACTAGTTTTAACTAAAAGGAACACCAATAAATCAGAGGAACAGTTTTATTGTAAATATCAGAAAAATGTTTTGTCAACTTTTTTTCTAATACTCGATAGTTTCCCAGTGATGATTCAATTCGAATTTTAAAAATAATAATTAATTTATGGTGATAATTATCACTAAACAATGCGCAACTTTTGATTTGAAATACCTTGTTGAAATATGAAACAGTTATGCTTGATAGAGCAAAAGATTTTTCAATTTTCTTCTGACATCAGATAAAAATGTTCTTTTACAGTCATCAGTATCAGAGCACAAAGATTAATTTTTTTGCACAATAATTTTCACACACTAATAATTGCTAAATGGTGATAAACTATTAATAATTAGTTTTAAACTTTTTTTTTCTTTTAATCTCTTTTGTAATAACAATTTTATCAATTAAATATTTTGCTAAAGGGCTGAGAATTGATTCAGTATACCAACTGATTAAATTCAGTCTAAACTCACTCTGATGAAATCAATTAATTCTGATTTTTATTCATTCACTCTGATGAAATAGATTTCATCATGCACTTTAAAAGATTTTTTTGCCTGAGTGCATTTAATTAAGAAATCGATTATAATTTATTCTAAATACGCATTTAATTATTGAAAGTTTATAATTTAGTTAAGCCTGGTTCAATTGCGTAAAAGTAAAATAAATTATTTTAATAATAATTATTTATCTAAAATCCTGTGCTTGCAAAAAAAAATTTCGATTTGCATAAATTCATTGAAAATATTTGTCTTTTTATTAAGGAAATATCATTTAATTTGCTAATCATTTTTAAAAAATTTTAAAATATACATATGTATTGCTTCAATGATTAAATATAATCTTTTAAACGTTTAAAATACTTCTGTTGAAATATTTTTAAACAGAAATAAATTTTATTGCGTTTGAGTTTTGACCATTTGGGATTTTACAACAACAAAATGTATGAATATTTCTTTATATAGTTAGTTCATAGATATTCATGAGAAATTTGGAGTAAAAACAGCATAAACATGAATCTCCACTTATGTCTGGTAAATGATGATAGGTGTTTCCAGACATCATTTTGGTTTATATATTCTAGTCTCTATGGGCAATTAATTTTATTTACTTCCAGTATAAATATGAAAAACGTCTGAATAATTTAATGCTTAGCTGTTTTGAGGGTTGGACACTGTATAACAACAATAATAATTCCCTTACTTTCTTAGTTAATAAACTTACAAAAAATAAGTAAATATTTCAACTGAAATAAAAAGTTTTATTATGATTGGTTATATATCATAAAATGAAAAGAATTCCCATCTTCGCTATTGAATTATAAATTTAGTATTTTAAATTTATAGACAGATTTTTAAAAAGTATGATTTAAAATCCCAGTGGGAATTTATTGAACTGTTTTTAGATTAGAGTTTTTATATAAATGGTAATAAATATTTATATATTTCGTAGATTATATAGTAATATCATTTTTTTTTATAGAATTTAATAAATTCTGAGGAAATATATTTAATATTATTTACAGCCACTTTAAGAAACTATAATAAATTTGCTTTACAGAGAATTATTATCAAATTTTGTTAAAAATAAAATTAGTTTTTGGTAGCATATTTTATTAAAATTTCAAGATAATAATTATTAGTTTTTGGTAGCATATTTTTATTAAAATTTCAAGATCACAGGTGCTATAGGCCACAGGCCACATATGTGCCACAAGAACCATTGGAAATTTAATATGGTGTACGTATATGGTGTATGATATGGCTTCACAATTTTGAATGCAAGCACGAAAATACTCATGCATTGTGTCATGCAGGCGCCGCATATCATTTTGTGGAATGGAGTTCCATGCCTGTTGCATTTGGCCAGACAAATCAGCAATGGTCCATTTTGTCTATGGATAACGTCCAATAATGTCCTGTGTGTGCTTGATGGAGAAATTTCTGACCAAGGAAATGCGTCGACGCTCTGTAGAGCTTCATGGGTAATAGCAACGGTATGGGGACAATCATTATACTGTTGGAAATAACACCCTGAATATTGAGAAAAAAAAAATGGAAGCACAATTCAGTTCAGTCACCAATCCTGACGTACAAATTTGTTGTCACGTTCCCTTGAAATAGTGAGGACATCTGGTGCATTGCTCATCTGGCCTTATTCTAACCAACATACAGCCATCACTGTCACCAAAACAGAAACGGCATTCATCTGAAAATACAAAGAACTCCACTCCGCCCTCCAATGAGGTTTAGCTTGATACTATTATTGAAATCGCAAGCGGCGGTGATTTGTAGTCAGTGGCGTAAAACTACAAAGCGTTTGTCTCAAAACAACAGAAATTCGCTTTTCTGCTGAAGATGCAGCACGATTTTCAGTAGTTATATGTGTGTTGCCAGTCTTCCTGAGATAATGTGATTTTTCTTGACCACTGCTGAGAATAATTCTGTATAATGGATGCATCTCTGTCCAAACCTTTCTGTAAAGTCCTTCACCTTCGACGAAATTTGCTAATTTGATTGACCAAGTGCAAAGGCATGGATCTCCAACTCATAAAATGACATAAGGTACTTGTACAACGCAATTCATGCACGTTTGCATACTTCAAAATCATGGAGACTATTTCGGTTGTTAATGTAAAACCATTTCAAATTTGAAATGGCTCTTCCTCATATTTTAATCTGGGAGTGAAATTTAACCGAATAAATATGCTGCCTAGACAAATGCCTTGTCTTAATTTTATTCCTCTAAACAAATTTATTCTTCATGAAAGTATCTCATTTTCACCAATGTATATTTTGAAATTTCCATTTTCAATATACCTCTTATAATCGCCTTAATAAATCAAGAATAGCTTATATGATTCTATTATAGTACATCTTTCTTGAATACGATATCTAGGAATGGAAATTTTATGAATTTCTATTTTTTGCTTTCATCATTTCGTTTTCATAAATTTTTGGTGAACCAGGATTTTATCACTTTTGAAAAAAATTTCTTGAAAATGGGTAACAAACAATTTTTCAAAAACAAAATTACTTATTTTAGATGGTCTTTTTTTTCAAAAATTTATTTACAACTGCGTAAATAAATTTTTAAATATTAAATTTAAATTACAAAAAAGTATTTAATGTAATTAATAGAATGTTATTGGAAATGTTTATTTTTCCTCATTAATATCGTTTGCTGATTGAATTTGAATAAGAATGTATTTAAAGCAACAGACAAATTTATATATATATATATATATTGTTTAAGTTGAACAATTGCAGATTTTCAGGTTGATAAGTATTAAAAAAGATCAGATTATTAATTATATATAAGAAATTTCACTAACCTTCGAAAAATATGGATTGATTAAATTTTAATATTGTATTCCTTTAAAGACTTATTTTATTGACTCGACAGCACACGATGGGCCAAGATCTTCCTGAATTATACTATACCTATGTAACTATCAGACTCTGACTATATCTATGTAATTATTAAACTATACCCCTGTAATTATGTTTCGTTAGTTTTAAGTACTCCACTGAATCTCTTTCAACTGAATTTATCAATATGTGTCCATAATAAGAAGGAATATTTATTAAAACTTATAAACATGTATGCAAATCGGTGATTTTGCGATTTATAGTCCATCTTTTACTCTACCATTTCTTAAAAAATACATGAACCATTTTAATAAAATCGCAAGTTTTAAAAACTTAAAAATACAATGGTTTACTGGTATTTAAAGTGTTAAATTATGATAGTTTAATTGTTGAAATAGTAAGATTTTAGAGAAGCAAATTGAATATTTTTTTTCTATTCTTAACGATTTTTTTTTTTTTTAAAATGTTTAAGAAAGAAAAAGATTTTTAAAAAAAAACCAACTTAATAATATGACATAGAGGAATTCAAATTGGAACTAAGACATTTCCAAGTCGATACCGCTCTCTGTCTGTCATATCTTACTTGATTTCCATTTTTGATTGGTATCGCTTTACAATCATTAGATCATGAATACACATTAATTGTAACATAAACTGTGTTCTATCACAATTGCCATCAAAATTGAATTTTGTATACGTTTTTGGCACGTCACTCATACGACTGAACATTTCTATAACAGCGATATCCTTCTTTATTTACACTTCCAAACGACAAACCAGACAGGTAATTATCTTGTCAATTTAATCAAATGGTGGTCGGACGTAACTAAGTATCATGTTACTGACAGGACAAAAAGTTTTTTTCACCACCAACAAAAAAAGTGCAAATAAATCAATAATAAATAAACGCATGGGCGTGTGATGGAACAAAAATAATAATAGTAACCGAAGCCTTTCATATCTATATCATAACAAAATGGCGCAGCTGAAAAAATTACCTCAATCATGAAAAAAAACAAAAAAACAAAGGACACACACACACGAAAAAAGAAGAAAAAAAACTTTTGGACAGGTGTATCAGCTTTTGAGTAGCCCATTTTTATCTTCTTGTAATCATATTATATTCTGTCCTGGGGGCGGCATATTGCAAGACGTTAATTAATTAGAAGTGAAAGTGAGGAAACTGGTTTCCAAACCTGTTCAGGTTTATGAGAATGTTTTTATTGCCATTTTTTTTATTCTTCGGGTTCTTTTTATGCCAGTCTAATGAGACCGGTTTTGAAGAAAAAGGTTTCATGGGAGGGGAGGATTCACCGTTAGAAAAGACGGCTATCTTAATCACTGGCATATTTACTAATAAGTGAAGATGGAGCGAATGTGAAGGGAAGAAAAATGAAAGAAAAGTGTGTAATAAATAACAGCTTGGTGTACTTTGCGGACTTCTAATTAAAGTGCCTTCGGCGCCATTGCGATTTTGCATTGTTAAAAGTCTCTATTTTGTTTATTTTTTGTTACAAAATGTGTTGTTTAAGGACTCGTTGGGAAATATTAATAAGTTTTGTTTTTATGATTGTATTTGTTTTTATAATAGTGTAAATAATCTTTACACGACTTGCTTTGTTGTTGAATATTCTTCCTTTTATGTTTGTCTCATTGTGAAGTGAAACTAAATAACCTTTACAAAGGTTTTGAGACAGTAGATGTTTTATTTTATTGTTTTTTCTCGTCGCTTTTGTTTTGCTTTACGAAAAAATCCCAAGGGTTGCTGACTTATTTTTATTTTTCCATATTTTCTTCAACAATACTTCATAGGAAAACATATTTATTTCTGATTTGTTTGCTTTTTTTTTACTAATGCGCATACAATTGATTAGTACACTTCATGCATGTAAATAAGTCATTCTTTTCATTTATTGTTTTGTTTTTATAAGTTTCTGGCTAAAGAAAATTATTTACAATTACTATGAACAGTTATTGTACAAACATTTCTGGTGGTATTCTTTTCTCAAATATAATTCACTTATTTTTTACTAATACGCATACAATTGATTATGCCTGTAAATAAATATTTTCATTTATTGTTGTTTTTATAAGTTTCCGGATAACAAAAATTATTTATAATTCTTGTGAACAGTTATTGTACAAACATTTCTGGTGGCATCCATTCCTTAAATATAAGTTAATGTTTTTTTTTATTAATTTGTATAAATACTGATCTGTTGTAAAAAAATGATATTAAATTCGTGAGATTTTTCAAAAAGGAAAAAAAAATCTAATAAATAATGCAAATTCTAAAACTCAACTTTATTACATATCTGCCTTCCATTAAGTGTGGTATTTCAAACAGAAAAATGCTTTATTTTTTGCGTTAGTTATTTTAAAAATGACCACACAGAAGCTACCTCCTTTTCCCTCCTTCCATGAGACCACATGGGCTCTTAGACTTGTTCTAGATGGTGCTGTCTACCAAGTGGGATAAGAAGCAACAAATATCACCACAGGAATTTGCATGAGTGCAGGAAATAAAAATTTTTATATCCTGCCGTTTGGATGTCTTGTCCAGACGTGTGGTAAGAATGTAAAATTCTTCGCCGGAATGGAAGAATGGAACCAATTTATTGATGATAACCGACATAAAAATCCATATAGATTAAGGGATCTCTTATTTTTACTCTGATACGCTATTTGTAGATTGTTCTTAAAATGTCTGAGCTACACGAATTTTTCTCTAAGATTTTCTTTGGGATTGTCATGATCATTAATAAAAATACTTTAGCACTATACATTTAAATGATGTTTATATGTATAAAAGTTTAAGAAAAAACCATAAACTATTTAAAAATTGAGAATATTTTCAAATTTCTTAAAAATTTCCATTTTTTTAATAGTTTGGTGGAAATAAGTTTTTTTATATTGTAAAATATAATTTATTTTCCGAAATTTCAAAAAAAAAAACCCTATTAAATTACTGGATTATTTTTATTATGTAACGTTTATGAATTCATGTTAAACAAACAAACAATATGGAAAACTGGTTTTACAACACTGGCAACGTCACCCAGTGTCGCGTTGTAAAGCTTACAAATTCCAACATGTGATTAGTAACGTTTAATCATTTACAAGCTAAGAAATAAAACAAACCAAATGTTTTTCAAAAATGTAAAAAAAACAATGTTTTGACAAACCTCAATTTCTCACAAACCACAATTTCACTAACTTTAATTTATTTCTTCTTTTGCCTTAGACAAAATAGAGCAGTGTAAAAAGAAAATATCGTCTTTTGTCGATTCCATGGCGGCAATTAAGACCTTGACAACTCCCAACCACTGTGAATGTGATTGGAAGTTGCGTAGTAATATAGAAAATAGTTGCAATAACTAGAAACTGCATAGTAACGATAGATAAGCTGTTGAACACCGGAAAATTCATTGCTTTGCAGTGGATTCCAAGCCATTGCGAGATATATGGAAATGAGCAGGCTGATATGTTGGCCCAGAATGGATCACAAATGATGCAACCTGGTCCTCCTTTGCCTTTGTGTCATATAAGGCGATATATATATCTCTCTATTAAATCCAACAATTTAAACCTAGAGAAGGCTTTTGAGAAAAGTGGAATTTCCTATTGGATAAGTCACCAAGAACTCCCGGTTCCTTGCCTAGAGCGTTCGGAGTGGCCTACTGTAGATTGTGGTGTTTGGGCCATGATTATGTACAGAGTCATCTGTATATAATAAGATTGGCTGATGATACAGATATCTGCCCACTGGAGAGTCTATGACCGGACTGCCAACTGGAGAGTTCGTGATGTGTCCATTACTGGAGTGACAACTATCTTCCGACTGGAGAATCCATGGTATGTTCATGACTGGAGGGCCAATTATCTGCCAACTGGAGAGTCCATGACTGTAGTGCCAATTATTTTCCAACTGGAGAGTCCATGATGTGTCCATCACTGGAATGTCAACGGAGAGTCCATAATATGTCCATAACTGGAGAGCACTTCATCATTTGCTCCACTATTCTTAACTGTATTCCTTTTGTGTTACAACCAATGCCTTTAGGGATTGTTTCTGCCGTTCTTTACTGTATTGAGTTGCTCGTTGACTAATGACCAACAGGGCATAGGATAATAAAAAAAAAAAAAGCTGGCCAAACCTAGAACGAAAAGGTGTGTAACAACTTCCTAGTAATACACAAGAACAGCGGAAATATTTGGACATCCTCGACTCGAGACGCTATTGAAATATATATTTTGATACATGAACGCCCCCTGAAAATTTGTATTTCATTCGACGTGGTTGGTGGCGCGTTTTATTCTTTTTATGACGAAAATCAAACACGGAATACAAGACACTAAACATTTTTCATATTTGTACCCGTAGCCTTGTAACAGGAAGGATATGATAGAAGATGAAATAAATCGCGACCAACTTTAGGGTTGGTGGTTTCTGCTTTTTTGCGGAACCATGAAAAAAAAGAAGAAGAGGAAAAAGAAATTTTTTTTTCTTCTAGTCGCAGACTTTTAAATCTAAGGAATTCCTTTCTCATCCAGATATTTTCTTCCATCGTAAAAGAAATTTTCCGGAACGGAGGAGAGGAAAGCTTGAAAATCCCGGGGAAAAATAGGAAAATAAATCGAGAGATAAAAAAAAAAAATATCCGTTTATCCCTACCTACTCTATTCAACCATAAATAAACGTGGTTTTTAAGTAAAATTCTATTTCCGGGAAAAAGTGGAAGCAGGTCCCCGTCTTAACCACGTACTGGAAATTCCACGCGCCGGCCATGCTGAAATGAGCTTTTCAGAAAATGCAAATCCCGCTCCAATATCTTGAAGTAAAATAATGGAGCAAAATCCGCGTTTTTATTTGTTTTAAGAATAAAAAGCTTCAAAAATAGGCAATGTACTGTATTTTATTACTCGTATTAAGCAGAAGAATTGTTAAAAGACTTTGTTTAAATAAAATGATGTATAGATGATAGGCTTTTGCAAATAATATCTTTTTTGTGGTACATTGCTTCAAGATATCTCTTCAATTTGCATTTATTAACCTAAGATGCATACGCAGAAAATTGATGGCAAAGATACCACTGTAATAAAAAAACTGTTTTTACTATAAAAAAAACAATATAATATTTTAATTAACTACTGTTTTACTATATATATAAATATATATTACTGTTTTATTAAACTGTTTTACTATATATATATATTTACTGTAACTATGGTCCTATACTAGCAAAAGCATCCTTCGTGACGTTCAGGAAGAATAGTCAATTGGCCTACAGATTCTTGACCCAGAGAGAAAAGTATATTTCACTTATCCTGCGCGTAGCTGAGTATCTGGTTTTCGACTTAGAAGTGGAATAATTATAGATAGTGCATAATTATAGATTGCTCCACAAATCTATAATTATCTGTCTTTCAATCATGATGTTGAATATTATGTGTCTCTAATTGTATGTGTGTGGTGTTTGCGTGTGTCAATAAAGCTGTGAGTTCTTTAAACCTGTGTCTCACATATCTCAACTCAACCACACCCAGTTACATATCTAATAGTTTAATATGTTTGTTCTTTCTTCAAATATTATTGTTTAGTCTGATTTGTGGCAACATGAGGGGGGTCAGTTTGAAATTCGAATTTTTTGGCAATGTCCGTTGCAAATACTACTCTAAAAATAGAGGAGACTCGATGAAGATTGTGACAATATGTGTGAATGTGACTCGCATCGATAAGCAGTCTACCTGTCAAAATCAAAGCCTTTGAAGAGATTTTTATATAGTTCAAGTAAAACATGTTTAATTTGAAAGTTTTCAAAACCCTCGATTTGATATCTATCCCGTGCATTTATCTTAAACTTTTCAGTAAATTAATATAATATTCAACATCATTAAAATCCGTTTTAATCAGAAAGATTTTGAAAATAGAAAATTGCATGAACCAGCTTGATAATTGGTACTAACGAAATGGTTGATTATGAAATAGTTTTGCAAAATAAGCGAGACTTTTGTAATCTGAAACGATAATGCGCGGAAAATTATCTTCTTCTTAAAAATAATAAACATTTGTAGCTCATTAAATCAATTAAGAGGACTTTGGATAAACAAGTTGTTGATGTGAAGCAAAATGTTTATAATAAGTTTTCTACTTTATTTGATTATACATCAAAATTTGGAATATATGTTGTTTTCACTTATGAAATGTTTCTGCTTTAGCGAATATTTATTTGCTGAATTTTCTTGAACAAATCAGAATAATTATACATGACGAACTTATGAACAAAATTTTTAAAAAATAAAATATTATTTTATATAAAATTTTGCGATTTCTGTTATTTTAATAACAACTTAGTTTAGGTAGAAGTTTGACTTGTCTCCCTGTCACTGAAGAAGGAAGCGCCTTCCGGGAGGACTTTTAAGGGAGACTACCCCGCATTCGGTGGCGTATGGGAGAATACCGGGAAAAATCCCACCAGGTAGACTAATGAACAAAATGCTAATGAACTAATGACATTAGCATTTTGTTTCATTAGCATTCTTTGACTAATGAAACAAAATGCTGAACATCACAAATGCCATCGAACCTCCTCATTTTTTGAAACAGCCAGCCTACAACAAAACCGTCAGCTGCTCGAATCTCAGCCCTAATGCTTACTAGCGGCGCACATTGCCACTGAGCTAAGAGTCAGGAATTTTGAATTTAATATGAGCAAATAGTCTAAAATTTTAAATGGTATTCGAATAAAATCGAACTGTACGAAAAACTACTTTTGAAAGCAGATTTTAAAGATTAAGGTTTAAGGTTCACATCTCAATTCCCCCCACCCCCTGCCACCGCCATACCTAGGACTTTGTAACGCCCTACCAGCTAGAGGTGAGGGGATGGAAAATCAGTGAGCCTGGTGTGTGTGTACCACGAACAGCACACCAATGGAAGATGGGGTGAACAGGGAATTCCAGTAGGAATTTTAAAGGTAACTGCCCCACATATGCGTGCAGTATGCGAGGAGTGAACCAGAAAAACTCCCACCAGACAGCCCGATTATCGATACCAGGCGATTTTACACACATGGTCATACTCGCCAATGAGTCTTCCTCTTTTCTGTAACTGTAGTAACTGCAATAAGCGGATTCAAACACTTTGTAACATAAATTAATCTCATGGTATTCATAATATATAAGGACATATTTTCCCAGAAAAATATTCAGGGGTAACCTCCCAGAATTTGCATATTGAATGGAGGAAAATGTGGAAAACTCATCAATTACTTTGATTGGAAATTCAAGGCACATACATACTACCACAATCGATCTCGTTTTCCTCGCTTTTGAAAGAAGCGATTGCAAGTCACATTTAATAGATTTCATTCTGGAACCACCAGCATGCTGACTGTGTACGTTACTAAAAAAATCAAAATTGGATCTCCAAAACTACGAAATCGGAATTCATGGATTAGCTAATTAAAAACAAGGTAATTAAAGTTTTTAATTAAAAAATAAGTTTTCATTTTGAACTAATGAATTTTAATGTAAATACACTTAAAAGTTTAAAAAAACACGATTTCAATACATTTTGAATGGATGAATTAATGATTAATGGAATCTTTCTTTTTTAAGGCACCTCAATCAACCCTTTTTTTAGATAAGAAAAACAAAAGTCAAATAATTAAAACACAATTTTTTAAAGTTTTCAGTTTGTAAATTAGTTTTCTGACTTGAAACAAAAAAACAATTAATGAACATGGATTTCCTTTAACTAAAACTTGACTCTCAGGTATGCTCCAAGTTGCCCGACAGACAGTCGCAGCCTTTTCTGTTTTATTAGACAGCAAGTTGACAACCTTATCTTTAATTTCTTTCTTAGGGCATTTGTTGTCCCCCTAATAAAACTGTCTCGTGTCTAACGAACAGCATCAAAAATTCAATTTACTTTCTCATTCAGTGTACGACGGAAATTCTGCAGCTACACGCGCCAAACAAAAACTTTTTGCGAATGAAAAATGAAAATCTTCAGACGACGTTATAATAAGTAAAGAATTTAGCTCCTGTCCGTGAAATTAACTTGAAACTTTACTTTACTCCAGTGGCAATCTGGGTCAGTCATACTTCCGTCATTAGAAGAAGTACAGAATACTATTTTTACTTGGCAACACGGCTATCGTGTTCGCTGCAATGTTGCCATTAACAAAAATACTTACACGAGTAATTCAATTGTTATCATGATCTTTTATTTCTTTCAAAATCGGATATTCTAAGCAAAATCGTCCTTTTCAATAAATGGATTCAGAGAAAAGGGAAAAGGAAAAGGTAATGAAGTAAAAAAAAAAAAAAGACGTCACTAATCTCGTTCTTTTCATTTAATTATTCAAACAGATAAGAAATAAAGAAATTGGGAAATTTAATTCTTGACTTCAGCGCCGCCGAAAGAAACAAATACATCTAAATAAATTCTTTATTTTCGAAGTAAAGTTGTTTTTTAAATCTACTTACTTTTTCAAAGTTTATTTTATATTGAAGAGAAAGATATTTCATAATAAAAGAAAAAAAATTAGGTTTATGTTTTATTATCGCAGATTTATCTCTTGATGTTTCTTAAAACGAGCTTAAAGTACCGTAGTCAACATGCTTTGCTTTGGATCTAGAACAGGGGCAACTACGGCCCGCGGGTCAACACCAGCCCGAAAATATTCAGGGATAACCTCCCTGAATTTGCATGTTGAATGGATGAAAATAAGGAAAACTCCCACGAATTAATTTGACTGAAAATTCAACATTCTTGCACATACAATGCCACAATCGACTTCACGTTTCGTCGCTTCTGAAAAAAAGGTGGCGGCAAGTCACAAAGTTAGTAAATTCCATCCTTAAACCACCAGCACGCTGACTGTGTACGTTACCATAAAATTGAATCTCTAAAAATCTAAATACGTAGATTAGTTAATTAGAAACTAGGTAATGAAAGTGTTTAGTTAAAAAGTAAGATTTTCATTTTGAACTAATGAATTTTAATGTAAATACACTTAAAAGTTCAAAAACATGATTTCCAATACATTTTGAATTAATTAATTAAGGGAATCTTTTTTTTTTTTTTTTTTTTAAAGTGAATAAATCTTAATCAACCTTTTTTTTTTTTTCAGATAAGAAAAACAAAAGTCAAATAATTAAAAGACAATTTTTAAAAGATTCTTGATTTGTAAATTAGTTTTCTAACTTGCAACAACAAAAAAAAAGCAATTAATGAACTTGGATTTCCTTTAACTAAAACCTAACTCTCACGTATGCTCCAAGTTGCCCCACAGTCGCAGCCTTTTCTGTTTTATTAGACAGCAAGTTGACAGCCTTATCTTTAATTTCCTTCTTAGGGCATTTGTTGTCCCCTAATAAAACTGTTTCGTGTCTAACGAACACCATCAAAAATTCAATTTACTTTCTCATTCAGTGTACGGCGGAAATTCTGCAGCTACACGCGCCAAACAAAAACTTTTGCGAATGAAAAATGAAAATTGTCAGACGACGTTATAATAAGTAAAGAATTTAGCTCCTGTCCGTGAAATTAACTTGAAACTTTACTTTACTCCAGTGGCAATCTGGGTCAGTCATACTTCCGTCATTAGATGAAGTACAGAACTATTTTTACTTGGTTGGCAACACGGCTATCGTGTTCGCTGCAATGTTGCCATTAACAAAAATACTAACTCGAGTAATTCAATTGTTATCATGTTCTTTTATTTCCTTTTCAGATATTCTAAGCAAAATCGCCCTTTTCAATAAATGGATTCCGTGAAAAGGGAAAAAAGAAGATAAAGTAAAAAAAAAAAAAAAAAAGTTGACTAATCTCGTTCTTTTCATTTAATTATTTAAACAGATAAGAAATAAAGAAAGTGGGGAAATTTAATTCTTGACTTCAGCGTCGCCTGAAAAGAATCAAATGCGTGTTAATGAATTCTATATTTTCGAATTAAAGTTGTTTTTTAAATCTGCTTTACTTCTGCAAAGTTTATTTTATATTGAAGAGAAACATATTAAATAATAAAAGAAAAAAATTAGGTTTATATTGTATTATGGCAAATGTATTTCTTGATGTTTCTTAAAACGAGCTTAAAGTACCGTAGTTAACATTATATGCTTTGGATCTATAACAGAGGTAACCAAACTACGGCCATCGGGTCAATACCTGGCCGCAGTTTTAATTAGAGTTTTTAATTAAAAAAAGATTTTCATTTTGAACTAATGAATTTCAATGTAAATACACTTAAGAGTTTAAAAAACATGATTGCCAATACATTTTAAATGAATCAATTAATGGAATCTTTTTTAAGAGAATAAACCTTAATCAAACCTTTTTTTAAGATATGAAAAACAAAAGTCAAATAATTAAAACACAATTTTTAAAGATTTCTGGTTTGTAAATTAGTTTTCTAACTTGCAACACAAAAAAACAATTAATGAACTTGGATTTCCTTAACTCTCAGGTATGCTCCAGCGAAAAAAAGTTGCCCGACAGACAGTCGCAGCCCTTTCTGTTTTATTAGATAGCAAGTTGACAGCCTTATCTTTAATTTCCTTCTTAGGGCATTTGTTGCCCCTAATAAAACTGTCTCGTGTCTAACGAACAGCATCAAAAATTCAATTTACTTTCTCATTCAGTGTACGGCGGAAATACTGCAGCTACACGCGCCAAACAAAAACTTTTTGCGAATGAAAAATGAAAATCGTCAGACGACGTTATAGTAAGTAAAGAATTTAGCTCCTTTCCATGAAATTAACTTGAAACTTTACTTTACTCCAGTGGCAATCTGGGTCAGTCATACTTCCGTCATTAGAAGAAGTAGAATTACTATTTTTACTTGGCAACACGGCTATCGTGTTCGCTGCAATGTTGCCATTAACAAAAATACTTACTCGAGTAATTCAATTGTTATCATGTTCTTTTATTTCCTTTTCGGAAATTCTAAGCAAAATCGCCCTTTTCAATAAATGGATTCCGTGAAAAGGGAAAAAGAAGATAAAGAAGAAAAAAAAAGACGTTGACTAATCTCGTTCTTTTCATTTAATTATTCAAACAGATAAGAAATAAAAAATTGTGGAAATTTAATTCTTGACTTCAGCTTCGCCGAAAGAAACAAATGCATTTTAATGAATTCTATATTTTCGAATTAAAGACGAATATTTAAATGGTTTTTTAATCTGTTTATTTGAGCAAAGTTTATTTTATATTGAAGATAAAGATATTTAATAATAAAAGAAAAAAATTAGGTTTATATTTTATTATCGCAGATTTATTTCTTGATGTTTCTTAAAACGAGCCTAAAGTACCGTAATTAACATGCTTAGCTCTGGATCTGGAACAGAGGTCTCCAAACTACGACCCGCGGGTCAACACCGGCCCGCGAGCGCTGTCTGCCAGGCCCATCACAAATTAAAAAAATGTGATTAATGTTTAAATAATGATTGATTATGTTTAAATAATGTATGATAATGTTGATTATGCTTAAATAATGATTGGTGTTTTAATAAATTTACCATAAGTAAATCATACAAAATAACAATCAGATGATTTAATGTAACCATCAATTAAGAAACAATAACTGACATACATAACGAAATTTAAAATTATGAAATTTGCCCTAAAAGCTAATCTTCATTCGTAAGTTACATAATGAAATTAAACATTATAATTATTATTAATGAAATTTCAGTAGTTGCAACTTTCTTGTAACAACAATTTGTAGCTGTGGATCCAGTTTACTAGTGGAAATTATCAGCAGCGACTTAATATGCTCATCAGATAACTTGGATTAAATATTTTTTTTTTGTACAATTCATTTTGGAGAATGTTTTTGACACAGATAAGTAAAAAGCGTAAAAAAAACATGATCCCTGCGCCTTAGATATATCACTCGCCGATTAGTTCCAAAACAAAAATTTGAGCGTAATTACAAACTAAAATATGTTAATATGATTAGCTAACTCAGTCTTAGCCCTTGGGACTTGATGCAGTAATCAGTGTAGCTGTAGGCTAAATAGTTTGAAGATCACTGTTCTAGGACAGGGATTCACCGACACGTTAGACGTATCATATAACAAGCCATTTTATTACAAATTTTGATGAAACAGACAGAATCTAACTTGGCTCTAAATTAATAAAAAGTTATTTAATAACGGAAAATGTATGTTATTTAATGGGTTATCGTGCATCTCAAGCTATGAAATAGAAATTTTTGTCAATAACGTTCTTTTTGGATATGGATCCTTATTTACATATTTTATTTACGTATACTCTAACATGGGGGCCTGATGGCCCAGTGACTAGAGCTCTTGCGCACTGTACCACAGGTTTCGAGTTACGGCTGTGTCATGGATGTTTGTAGTCGTTTGAAATCCACTTTAAACCGTAGATCAAAGTCTAATATAACTGTTGAGCATTTGACGTAAGGCTGACAACCTTATCTCATAAAAAGAAAACATCTCCTGTTTCGGAATATGCCAGTGGACAGACGGCAATGTTCGAGCATGAACTATATTGCCGAGTTCATACTCTAACATGAAAGTCTCAACCCTTTTGGCAATCAAGACATTAGCCATGAGAGGATGTCAATTTCAAAAATTCGTTATGGATTTAATGGAGATGCTACGTTCCTTCTTAAAACTGCGCTCATCAAAATAACTGTATAGTTGTGCTAGATAATGAATTGAAATAAGCTACCTTATTTGTATATACATAGATTTGTGTATAAGTATTTTTAGGTATGAATTACCTGAAAATCCATAAAAAGAAATAATTTGATCGATAACTTTTGGCTTGGTTACCATAAAAATCGAACCAAATGCCAAATACTTAACCGATTCGTGGCCAAATACAGATAGTACAATAAGCAGTAGGACTCCTTTTAAATATACTGACGTCTACCGTTACATTCATTGCTTTCAGGTTTATATAAAGTGTCTCGTATCGATCGATGGTCAGGCTGCCTGATGATATATTTGGGGGGAAAGGGTTAACACATATGACACACTAATGCGAGGACAATTAGCACTAAAAGTCAATAGCTAACGACATTATCTCATCACCAGTTAGTGATTGTAGGAGATATACATAAGTGGAATATTCTACCCATTGATGTCCACTACAGCAAACAAAAATACAAAATTTATTAAATCAGTGTAATTTCACTCATCTAATTCTGTATTTTCTTTTATGATAACTTTTATAAATATAAAAAAAAAGGATCAAATAAGTTAGGATGAGTATAAACGCTATCATTTACAACAAGCATATGCATTTCTGATCCAGATGATCAGATCTAAAATGTTTCCCGTAACTGCTACCCAAGTTGAGGAGAGGTTTATGCAACTTTATAGTTTTATTAAAGTTCGTATTAGACTGTATCATTTTATTCGTCATTATATTTCGTTAGAAAGAGCTAATTATGTGGAAGCAAGTGCCATTTATGTTTTTGAAAAGTTAAGCGCTCTCCACTCGTAGAAATAAATTTCCCGCTCGAACTTCCATCAAATAATGAGCACGCTACTTCAGGCCACTCACATTAAATGAATGGATCGCTGAAAGATAATTAAGCATATCTAAATTTAGCAACCTCTATTTGTTTTTTAAATGTAACGAAAATATTTATTAAATCCTTAAAATATTTTAGGATGGATAACGTTAAAGAAATAAGACAAAATTTTAAAACTATCGATTTTCCTTTAAAATGACACAAAATTATTTAACAGTTATATGATTAAACTATTAAAATAAGTATTATATTTAAGAATTAATTGATATATGTTCTTTAGATAAAATAAAGATTTGTGTTCGTCTAGTTAAAAATTCATTTTTAAACTATATTTATGTGCTTTAAATTTCAAATGTTAGATTGATTAAATTTCTCTCATTAAATTTATTTCTGAAATTATCTTATTAATTTAAATATATAAAACTCTCTAATAATTTAGCAATCCCTATTTATTTTTTAAATGTAACGAAATTATTTATTAAATCCTTAAAATATTTTATGATGGATAACGTTAAAGAACTATGACAAAATTTTAAAATTTTTTACTTCAAAATCAAATAACATTATTTAACAGTTATATGATTTAACTATTAAAATAAGTATTATATTTAAGAATTAATTCAAACATGTTTTTTTTCAGATAAAATAACGATTTACATTCATTCAGTTGAAAATCCATTTTTAAACATTTATTTGTTTAAATTTCAAATGCTATGTTAATTAAATTTATTTTTTTTTTTTTTAATTTATTTCTGAAATTATCTTATTAATTTAAATACATAAAACAATCTAATAATATAGCAACCTCTATTTGCTTTAAAATGTAACGAAAATATTTATTAAATCCTTAAAATATTTTAGGATGGATAACGTTGAAGAACTGTGGCAAAATTTTAAAACTTTATACTTTAAATCAAATAACATTATTTAACAGTTATATGATTTAACTATTAAAATAAGTATTATATTTAAGAATTAATTCATACATGTTTTTTATATAAAATATAAATATTTATATTCATTCAGTTAAAAAATCCATTTTTAAATACATGTATTTGCTTTATATTTCAAATGATATATTTATTGCATTTCTCTCATTAAATTTCTTAAAATATCTTATTAATTTAAATGTTTAAAACAATTCAAAATGAAAGGAATGCAAAAAGATGTAACTAACACATAAATGTTATTGAGATATTATAATTCTTTGTGCACATATTGAGCATTAAGTTACGCCCCTCCCCCAAAAAATAGATAAATTAATTTTTATATTAATACATGACAATATATATATATATATATATATCAAAGAATTGGTTTATTAATGCATTGTACATCCTTTTTACATTTAATACATAAAATATCGAGG
>BPLR01019254.1:0-18996 GCA_021605095.1 Caerostris extrusa | reverse complement strand
ATGTCTTAAGTTAATGTTTTGTTAAGTTATACTCTTTGCACGTGTAGCATTAAATTATATTTACACGTGTAGCGTGTTTTAATGTTTAGTAAAGCAAAATTGGCAACTTTATTATTGTTCTAAGAAAAATAAAGATGGCTGTTATTGCGTTTAACTTACAAGTGTAATTGTGTGTTGTAATTTCCTTTCTTTATTGCGGCGAATCTGGGATTCCAGTAAAAGTAAGTGTTATTTGCAATTTCGAAGATTCATAAGATTATCGAAAGCAAAAACTTATAAGGACAAACTATTTGGCGGCACTCTGTTACTCCTTTCCGGTGATTTCAGGCAAACACTTCCTGCCATTCCCACGTTCAACGTACGCTGATGAGATCAACGCTTGCTTAAAATCATCGTCAGTGTGGCGTAAATTACAACTAAAAGTAAACATGCGCTTTCAAATGCTTCAAGATCCATCCGCTGAAACATTCTCAAAACAACTCTTAGATAATGGCGATGAAAAATTGTTGTACATGAAAATACTGGATGCATAAAATAATTTGACATAATTGCCATAATTAGTAGTAAATATGTAAATAACTATTTTTGATGCATATACAGCTATTATATAATGTAATTTAAAAATATATTTATTAATTTAATAAAATATAAAGGATGAAATAAATAAATGGTTAGCGTATTATCATTTTATACGCCGTCATTGTCTGCAACGTTCCATTCCTCTTCCAATCATAACCACATTTCCACACACTTATAGAAAAAGTTAGTTTTTTTTATTTAACTAAAAAAATATTTTATAGAAATAATGTATATGGCAAAACAACGTTTGCCGGGTCAACTAGTAAATTATATAATTATATATAATATATTTTCATAACAAATATGATCCTGTGCAGCCTGGTTATACAAAAATAAAAAAAGTAGTTTGATTAAATAAAAAAAAAATATCGGTGAGAAGGGCGTTATCGTTTGGCAAATAAAAAAAGTTAAAGCTATTCCATTTATAAAAAGAAAAGTTTTAAATAAACAATAAATATGTTTAAAAGAACACAATCAAAGAAGCTTCAAAATTTATTTAATTTTGTTTATGAGAAAATATAAAAACTATAAAAGATTCACTGCAAAAATTTCTGGCAAAATTGATTACCTTTTTCAATTGAAAAACATATTTCTTCATTTAATATAAGAAAATAAATAGATAGCGTGCATTAATTTTTTTCATTTTTTTAATTATCAAACATTCATATTTACATTTCAAATTTTCTATAAAAAGCTTTTATAGTACTAATTAGAATTCCAAATTTAAAAAAAAAAGGACATTTGAATGTTATCTAATTTTATCATAACATTTGAATAGATATTGAAATATTTTTAATTCTTATTGATACAACAAAAGAACCTTTGAAATCATTTGAAAATTAAAATCTCAAAATTTACCTTTAAAGGATTTGTTTCCCTCAAAAGTTTCGCTAAATGCAACCAAAATTCTATAATTGAAAAATATTCTTTCTTTTATTATCGCATCCTGTTGTATTCGTCTGAAAATGTCATTTCGATTTTGAAACTAGCAACGAAAACTTTAAAAAGAAAACTATTTTTCTAGTAAATGGATTTGTTCACGTTAATTAAGTCGTCTGAATTATAATCTCGTTTGTTTTCTTTTTAAAGAAAGTAAAATAAATCGTTTGAACCCAGATGTTTCATTTCCGTTTATGATTAAATTTGTTGAAACATGCTGATAAAAATGAAAACATTACTAAAAATGTTTTGTTGAAAAATAATTACCATTTTAGTTACAAGAAAAAAAGAAAATATGTTAGTAGTGTTGGTTAAATTCTTAGTATGCAAACAATTTTAAAAAAGAAATGCTTTTATTTAAATTAAAACTCTTAAATTATTAACCTTTTGTTTTTTGCCTGGAATTATTTAGATTAAAGCTGAAATAAGCTTCATTTTAATTTATGTCGTAAGCTATTTTAGCAAGGAAACATTCTTAAGAAATTTAATTTCTTAAGATAAAATTTTTTTGATACTTGTTTGGTTGAAAGACTAACTTTTAAAATAATGCTTGCTAATGAGGTTTTTTTAATGAAATTTTTTTTGGCCAACATAAGAATTGTAAATAACTAATAAAGTAATTATTATTAAATAAATAGTGCAAATAATAATAATTATTAAATAATTATTAATTACAATTGTTAAAATTATAATTAATTTAATTGTTAATTATGAAGTTATAAATAATAGAAATTGTTAATTATATTAAATTAAATTAATAATAATTGTTAAAATACTGAAATAAAATTTAAAACCTAAAAGTAAAATAATATTTATACAAAACGAAATACTCATCAATAAGAATTTCATTAAATTTTTGATATATTATAATTATGAAACATAATTTTCAACTTTCACTTTTGAATAGGAATTTACACTAATGTCCATAAATTAAGGATAATGAAGTTCAGGCAAAGAAAGAGAAAGAAACAAAACAAATTTGACTTATTTGTAAAAGTCTATTTATTAAACAAAAAGGTAAAAAGAGCAAAAAGGATGCTATATGCTTAACATAATTAATAAAAATTGCGATTTTTACTCCTGAGCAAATTTCAAAGAACCTATTTACAAATAACAGTAGCACATGCTTGTATGATGGTTAATATGGAGTATGTCTCCCGGACGATGCAATACAGGCCTTACAACGCCTAGGCATGCTGAGTATCTAATTATCCATCTGATCTTGGGGAAATATTACACCACTCATCAAGCAATGCCCTCCGAAGTTCCGGTTGACAGGTTGGAGGGAGTTTACGGGCTGCAATTCGTCGGGCCAAGCATATCCACACATGCACTATTGGATTCAAGTCCGGTGAGTATGCTGGCCAATCTATACGGGTGATATCCTCCAATTGAAGGCATTCGTCTGCAATGTTTGTACGGTGAGGACGGGCGTTGTCATCCATAAACAGAAATTCAGCTCCCATGGCGCCCCGAAACAAACGTACCTGGTGTTCCAGAATGACATCCCGATAGATGTGGCCTGTCAACGTTACACTCTGAACATGCAGGTCGTTCTGGAACCAAGCAGTTTTGCACCACCGTAAAGGAGTCGTTCAATGGTGTTCTCTTGGTGGTAACGGGTACCTGGCGCTTTCATATGGAAATCCGGCTAGAATCAGACTGCAAAACTAAACCTGGACTCGTCGGAAAACATCACACAAGACCACTGTTGCGGTGTCCACAATGCATGCTCTCTACTCCAGGTTAATCGCAGGCGACAGTGAGTTGCGGTAAGTGGAACATATCTGACAGGCCTACGAGCATATAGACCAATGTGCCCTAAGCGTCTGTACACGGTCTGCCTTGAAACTGTCGTACCGGTAGATGAAGAGAGCTGACGAGAGAGGTCTGATGCTGTGCTCCGTCTGTTTCTTTTGGCAGTAACTGCTAAATACCGGTCCTCATTCGGCGTTCTAACTCGGAGGCGACCCTGTGCTGTAACATCTACTCACATTACCATCATCTGGAATCGTTGCCAAAGGCTGGAGATGACACTCTGGCGATTCCAAGTTCCTCGGATACTTCCAGCTGGGTACGTCCACATTCCAGTCGTCCGATAATTCTACCACGTAAAAAATCATCCAAATGCTTCCTTTGTGCCATAACTATGCGGTTATTGCACTGAAAGGCTTTTAAAAAGCGCTTGTGAACAATTTTACTTCTTTGCCACCATTCCTTACATACCCCACTCGTACACTCGTCATTGTGACGTACTATCTGAGCCATCTGGTGGTTTCCTGTAATTTGCATATTCTTCTTCAAGATGTGTGTGATAATTCTACAGGTGAAATTTTTATTTTAGAGTTCAATTTCTGTGTGATTCTGAATTATCCTAATTTATGGACATGAGTGTATTATGCGTAGTAAATTAATTGAACAAAATAAACAGCTATTATTTGTTGAACAAAAAATTAGATCCATATATAAAAATTAAAGCATTTAAAAATATAAGAAAATTACATTAAATGTTAGAAATGATTAATAATTATTAGATTAAAAGTTAATTAACTGTAGAATACAAACAACTGTATTTTTATGTGTGTTTATGCATGTAATTAATAAAAATGAATTGTAAATCAACCCATTTCGAAAAGTGTAATGTTCTAATAAATTAGAAAATGTATTATATATATTTATACTAATATGACCCAGCGTGTTTGGCTGTATAAAATATAAAATATTTAAACAAACTATTTTTTTTTTTTTAAGAGAAAATATCGATGAAAAGTGTAAATTATCGTTTGGCAAATTAAAAGTAAAATATTTCATTTATAAAAAAGAAAGTTTCAAATAAAAGAAACACATTTAAAAAAATACGATTGAAAAAGCTTAAAAAATTATTTACTTTTAAGAAAATATATAAATTATAAAAGAAGCAATTACACCCCATATTCTCTCATTAATTTTTTTTTTTTTGTTATTTAAATAATAAAGTAATATAAGTATAATAATGTAATATAATAATATTTAAAAAATAGTTTGCGTAAATTTTTTAAAAGAAATATATCGATGTAAAGTGCCCATTATCGTGTGGCGAATTTACCTTTTAATTCGCCACACGATAATTTAATTTACATCGATATGTTTCAAAAAATTTACTCAAACTGTTATAAAAATGAAATGTTATTCCATTTAAAAAATGAAAGTTTTCAAGTAAACAATAAATATATTTAAAGAACACAATCATAAAAGTTTAAAAATTTATTTTTTTTTATATTTTCCAAAAAAATATATAAACTATAAAGGAAGCAATCACGCCACCAAATAGCGAAATTCAACACAAATGTTTTGTTATTTAAATAATGAAGACATATTACTTTATTAAATAACGTAAAACAAATATATATATAAAAAATAATTTGGGTAAATATTTTTAGAAAAAAATATCGGTAAAAAGTATAAATTATCATTTGGGAATTAAAACGGTAAAGTTATTCTATTTATAAAAGAAAGTTTCAAATGAATAAGAAATATATTTAAAAGAAGACAACCATAAAAGGTTAAAAATCTTTTTTTTTTTTTTATGAAAATATATAAAAGAAGCCATTACGCCCCCAGATGGTGCTAAGCAGATTTTTTTGTTATTTAAATAATAAAGAGATATAATATAAAATATATCTAAAGTAAAATAAATATTTTATGTATACAAATATATTTATTTTTGTATGTAAAGTATTTTGGGTAATTTTTTAAGAAAATTATCGGTGAAAGGTATTCCATTTATAAAAAGGAAGTTTCAAGTAAACTAGAAATTTATTTAAAAAAAGAACACAATCGTAAAAGCTTAAAAAATGACCACCAGATGGCGCTGCAAAGCATTTTTTTTTTTTTATTTAAATTAAATATAAAAACTTTTCTCGAATATCAAATAGAGAGAGATATAATACAATGAAAACAGTTTAGAATGTTAAGTGTTATAGTTTTTACTAAGTGTTATATATATAAATATAGTTGCTCATTAATTTATTGCCGATGGTGGTAATTATTAAAACATCACTCCTATAAAATAATTTTAATAATTTTTAAATAACCAGTATAGCAAAAAAAAAAAGTATTTATGGCTTATGATGCAAATATACTAGTAAACTAGAGTTCTTATTAAAAATAATCATATTTCTCTGTAATTTTAATCCTTCTTGGAAATAATTAAACAGTACTTTCCTTTATTTTTCCGGCCAAGCACTTTCACAATAATTAGGACTTACATTCAAGCGAAAACCGACTTACACGACTAATTATCTACCTACGCAGTCATTAGTAGGAAGATTTAACTCTAATTTTAACTTCTGCGAAGAGATTCTTTTACTAATTTGACGGCCTATCCTTACGGAGTTAATTAACGTGGCTTTACAAAAACAATAAATTTTCTGTTTTGAAGTTTGTTTTTCGTGCTTCTCTGCTATAAGAATAATATTTTTAATCCAGATAACTCAGCTTTTTAAGAATATTTTTTGCATTAATTTTCAGCTTCGAATTTATTAAGAATTAGTTCATATATATACGCTACATACATATTTGGTTTGGTTTGAGTTGAATAATTATATAATACTTTTAATGAAAATTCATATAAAGCATTTAATGAAATCATGTGGTGTCATGTGATCAATCATATGATTGAAAATGTGTTTTGAGTTACAACAAATATTTTGAACATATATTTATTTTTGAAAAGAATTACAAAATCAAATCAAATCTAATTTTGAATGCTGTAATGTGCAGGTTGTGCAGCTGGAATGTAACTGGGTCTGGTTCGGTTGAGACACAAGTTGGAGAACTCATAGCTTTATTTACAGATGCACAAACACCACACATATACAATTAACTACAGATTACATTTAACACATTTAAAGACAGATAATCATAGATTCGTGAAAGGTCTCCACTTCTAAGCCGAAAACCGGAAAAATCGGATACGCGCAGGGTGCGCGAAATATACTTCTTTTCCTTCTCTGAATATTAAAAACATAAAAGATTTATGGAAGGATTCCACTTCTAAGCCGTAAACCCGGTACTCAGGTTTGCGCCGGTTGCGCGGAATATATTTTCTCTGGGGGAGTGTCTGTAAGTCAACAAATACCTAAGGGTGTACTAAATATATTTCCTCTGAAGGTGAGAGATTACAAACTATTCGTTTCTGAGTGGGCGAACAGGTTACTCTGTACTTACTCTCGTGTGAGGATCTCGGGGCTGGCCTAACCATTTCTCCTGAACGCCGCAGAGGGCGCTTCTTTCCAATGCGAAGGAGGAAACATGGTTGCGTAAGAGGAAGTATCGCTACAATATCAATATATATTTATAAATGAATATTTAAATAAAAATTGTAATCGTCTAATGCCGATGTACAGTTTACCCATGGGTATGCATTTTTGGTGTTTGCATTTTTGTATTTGTCTTTTGACATTGTCTGCCGCCATTGGTACATGAAATGGCAGCAGACAATGTCAAAAGAGTGTTGACATACCAAATTGTCGGATTTGAGCACACACGCGATTTTTTTTTTTCCCAGTCAGCCGGACTGCATTTGATCGTCTTCATGAACTTGTAGCCTGATTTTTGTAAAAGTTGACGTAAACATTGCTTGGTCTTGAACTTGTTGCGCGGTCAAAGAGGAATCGGTAGGAATTTTGTTTCGAAGACAAATTTGTATACTACTTAAAAGAAGTTTATGTAAATTTTTTGATGGCTGTACAAAATTTTTTGAGGTGTAGCACCTCGACGATCATAACGTCTCAATTCAGATTTAACAATCTCTGAGTAGGTGGGAGGTTTCTTTCTCGTAAAACGACGCATATCACCACAGTAGATTCTTGGGTAAGAGAGCTCTTCTGCAAGATCATCAAACAATACTGACAAAGGCATTTGGTCTTCACCAGGTGCTAATGCCCATCCAGCATCAATGTTGGTATTAAGTTTATTAATGACCGTCTCGGCTGGTGCGGGATTTACGAATGGGTTGTCATAATCATCGTCGTCTATATCAGACTCATCGTTCTCTTCCGAAGAGATAGGATTCAGGTCAGCAAAAGCATTTGAATCTTCACGATTCTGTTCGAAATTTTTCAAGCCATTCCAAATCTATATTAACGTTTTGTGATTGGTATAAAAGGCTTGTTCATTAGATACAAAAAACCGCATTGTAAACACGATTGGGATTAACGCATTGATAGATAAAGTGCGATTTGAAAGAGAGACGTTTCTTCAATTTCACAAAGATAGTGGCTGAATCGTTTACATTGCGAGGAAGACAGTCGACCGATTTGTGCAAGTCGTTAAGAACGTTCGTAACGGATCCCTTGATACCATATTGAAGATCCCGACCAAGCTCTCATTTTGCATGAAAGGGATACGAAGAGCAACGAGACGCTCTTCCAAGTCATTCAACTCAGACAAACAGGAGGGTTGATCAGGATATCGGAAGCCATAATTGGCTGCAAGATTTGGAACGTTGCGTTTACGAATATGATCATTGCACGTTTTACAAAAGTCAGCTTCATCCAAGTCGACAGAGAAAATTATTGCAATTTGATTTAAAAGAAACGTTCTTCGACTTTGAGCCACTGTTTCTCATGAGAGTAGTCGTTTAAATCGGAATGAGTATTGTTCAAGAAGCAATGGGAGCAGGAAGGAGTAACTGAAGAGGACGACTTAAAAGTATCCTTGAGAGGACAAGAACAGGAGGGAGAATAAAAAGAAGGAGTTTGAACACATTTCATGTGTTTAATATTGTCATCGTGAAGGTTGATAGCTGTTGACGCTTGAGAGCTCGACGCTCCCCGTTGAAGGGCATTTTGGCGGGCACGAGTTCCAGGCTTCGAACGGACTATTCTTTTTCCTTTCACGATCATGCGCTTTAACATTGTCTTCCATTGTTGTCAACATTGTTTCCAATTTCCATTGTTTCCTTTTTGGCATAACTGTATTTCGGATCGGACATCATTTCAGGTCGTTACCGAAAACAATACCCATTGGATACCCATGGGTAAAAAAAAATATATTATATATATATATAATAGGTATTGAATTAAAATTTTATATTTATTGATATATTCTTTTAAAATAGTTTGTAATATTTGTTTGTACATGTGTATAGTTTATAATATTTATCAATATGAAATATCGTGGTGTAATATTAATTAAACTAAAATTTATAACCTAATTTATTTTATATGGCTTTATTTAAAACATAATAAATTTATTTTATTCTAGTGATATTCAAGTTTCATAATTAATGTAAAACTGAAAATCATGAGAAAATTTCTTTTTTAATATTGAAAAATATTTAAATTTAATATTATGAATATTTAATATTGGTTATATTTTTAAATTTTTCTCTGACAAATAATAGAATATTGTTATAGACATATTTTAATTAGCACATTAATTTAGATTCATTTGAAATGTAGTTACTTAAGTTAAATAATTTTAATTTTTCTCTATTAACATTTTTCACTTTTTAAAATTATATGGCGAAATTTAAAAACATATATGAAAATTGAACTACAACTATTTTTTGCTGTAAATTTTCTATAATTCTCGAAATTTAAAAACATTTTTCAGCAGTGTTAAAGCGATTTTAAATGCATTAAAGCACTTCCTAAAATTTACTCCAGGAAGATTAACCAAAGGCTTAGGATTAAAGAAACAGTTAAAATCATAATTCTCAAATAAAGATATTCAAATGAAAAGATCACAAAGTTGAAGAGAGAAGTTCATGAATGAATATTTACAGAGCTAATATAGAACTTCATAAAGAGAATTTCGTAAATCCATATAAGGAAATTTATAAATATTTTTTATAACTAAAAACATTCTAAAATAATGCTTTATTTTATATTTTTTGCAAAATAATCTAAGAAAACAAGATTGTAAACTAATTCACAATTATTTAATTATTAAATGCATCGCTTTATCTCTGAAAAGCCAGAAAAAAATTTCATTATATAGAACTTGACTTTCATTGAAAATTATCCCAATTAATCAAAAAGTTAACGAATATTTCACTCTGAAAAATGTGGTGTTATAATTAAGTTTAATGGGTATCTTGCCAACTATTTTATTGTTTATTTAAAGAATTAAATTATAACTAAACTAGATTAAACTAATGGAAATACAGATGAAGCAGTACAACGAATGGAATGTGGCCAACTGTCTTGGCACAAATTTAAGCTCAGAACGTATGAATAGAAATTTTTATGTATTACATTAGGCTACATTAGGCATTAAAAAAAATATAATTTTTAAAATTATAATTAAAATTTTATAATTTATTTATATTATTATAATTATATTTTCAATTATTATAATGTTATAATTTTAGTAAATTTAAATGAACTAATAATTATAATAAAATAAAATTTTATAATTATAATTATTGTAATTTTAAATGAAGTTAATATGTTTATTATAATGAATGCCCAACGAAGTCACATCATTGGGCGCGGTTAGTACTTGGAGTGGCCGCGTGCCGTTGGCAATCACAAATTTGGGACCTTTAATGGCCGAGTGTCTAGCGCTCTGGTGCTCGGTGCCACAGGTTTCGGGTTCGAATCCCGGCGGTGCCATGGGTGTCTGTAGTGGTTCGGAATCCACTTTAAGCCGTAGGTCCCGGTCTCCTATGACTGTAAGAGCGTCACGGAGCCAACGTCAGACTTCTACCTACGGGTGCTCCATCACAACAGAAGCTGCTTCCTTCCCCTTCAATCATGAGTACGTATGGGATCGTGGGCTTGGCCAGCCAAGTGGGATAAGAAACAACAACAAACATTAGGCTAAGAATTTTCTTTTTCAAATGTTAGCCTGACCTTGATTCATTTACTTGCAAATAAACTATTATCATACTAAAAATGTTCTGTTTTGAAGTGCCAGTAATTTGAAAAAAATATATATATATATATACATATATATGCATGTGCATACATGCATTTATGTGTGTTCCTTATAACTTCTCAATTGGAAGGTGCAGTTTAATTTATTTTTTTATGGCACCTAGCCAATAATCAGGATAAAAAATTCTTGAATAATTTAATAATTATAATATAATTTAATATTATAAAAAAAACATACATTTTAGTAATAAATAAAATTTAATAAATTATAATTAATAAAATTATAATTATTTTTATTAAAAAAATTATAGTTATAAAAAATATAAATTAAAAATTATAATAAACATATTAATAAAATTTAAAATTACAGTAATTATAATTATAAAATTTTATTTTATTATAACTATTAGTTCATTTAAATTTTATAAAATTATAACATTATAATAATTGAAAATATAATTATAATAACACACTCAAGAGCCAAAACATTATGACCACCCCTACATTTTTGCAATGAACTCGCCTGGATGACGTGGAGACACGTGATCAGGTGGAAGTGGAATTTAACTGGTATTAATCCATGCCAAGGCGGGTTGAAGCAGTGTTGCGCGCCAAAGGTGGGCAACTCGTTATATTAATGTTTTGGCTCTTGAATGTATAAATAAATTATAGAAGTTTAATTATAATTTTAAACATTATATTTTTTTTAAATAAAATTAAATGAAATTATAATAATTTTATCTATTTAAATATCATAATTATAATTTAATTTAATATTATACTTTAACGTGCTTAAACGGTGAATTACATTGTTACGAAATATTTATTAAAAAAAAACAAGTATCTGAAAAATGCTCATTTTTAACATGTTAAGATAATTAACAAAAATGAAGGTCTTTTCCGTTGAATACGTCAAATTATTCGGCGGAGTGTAACGTTACATCATGTATATTTTCATTACAGAAAACAATATTTTAGTTTTTATATCCATATGTTAAATATATTAAAATTTTAAAACCAAGAATTTTCTTTGACTCATTCTATCTGGTAGAGTGCATCAGACACTTCTGTACTCAGACAAAATTTCTGTTTTTAAATCTAGTTCTTCAAGTTTTAATTCAAAATATTTCCGTATTAAAAATATATTAAAATAATGTATAACAATTTTAGTTGTTTAGAAAACATATGTTTATGACATTGAAAGCTGTAGCTGAATAACAACTGGCTTAGATATTATTTTGAGCAATGTAAGACTGTATTGAACACAGCAATGCTGCACTGTATTTTCAGCAATGCTGCACTGTATTTTCAGCAATGCTGCACTGTGGTCTCTATATAATAATTATACTTGTTGTAGATGTAACAAAATTTCCATTTTTAAATCTAATGATTCAAGCTTTATTTCTAAATGGTATTGCGTCTGTATCCAAGTAGCATTCCCGTATTAAAAATATATTAATATACTGTATAACGATTTCAGATGTTCAGAAAAACATTTGAAAGCTATAGCTCAATAACAACTGGTTTAAATAGAATTTTACTGTCAGCAATGCTGTATTGTGTTGAACAGTTTTGGTCTCTATATAACAATTATGTTTACTGTAGATGAAACAAAAATTTCCATTTCTTAATCTAGTTCTTCAGGGTTTAATTCAAAATGATATTTCGTCTGTTTCATGTAGCATTGCTGTATTAAAATATAGTAACATAATGTATAACGATTATAGAAGTTCGCTTTTGAAATCTGTAGCTCAATAACAACTGGTATAAATAGAAATTTACTGTCAGCAATACTGCCGTGTATTGAATTGTTTTGTTCCGTTGTACTGCTCAGTTTTAACGTATTAAGATAATTAACAAAAATAAGGTCTTTTTTATTAAATAGATCAAATTATTCCGCGAAGTACAATGTTATAGTACGTTATCCTATTTTCATTGCTGTAAACAATATTTTAATTTTATGTACATATGTCAAATCTCAAACATATTACATTTTAATAACCACGAATTTTGACTCGCTCTATGCAGAAGAAGGCATTCATCTGACAGTTTCTAAAGTTTTATCGCTAACTTAGCAACGGGTTTTCCCATTACAATAGAAGTTGGAGGGCGATCAACTTTTGTCCACCCATAATTCCCAGAAATTAATGTGGTCACAGCACAAGCCCATGATGACGCCACCATTAGATAATGTGCTCTGTCCAGTTCCCTTTAATGACGGAGTGGAAATTCTAATTGCGTAGGCTGTTGCAGTTTCCATACTTAATGTTTGTTCGTGCGCAGCTAAAATATCCGTCTCAAAGCCTAATGACTTTGAGCACGGAATTTACTGTCAGCAATGGTGCAGTGTATTGAACCGTTTTGGCCTCTATATAACAATTATGCCTTGCTGTAGAGGAAACAAATTTTCCATTTTTAAATCTAGAGCTTCAAGCTTTAATTCAAAATTATATTTAGTTTATTTCAAGAGCACTTTAGTATTAAAAATGTATTAACATAATGTAATGATTTTAGATGTTTAGAAAACAAATGTTTATAGCATTTGAAAGTGTTAGCTCAATAACAACTAGTTTAAATAGAAATTTACTGTCAGAAATGCTATAAGGTATTGACCTGTTTTGGTCTGTATATAATAATTATGCTTGCTGCAGATGAAAAATATTTGCAGAGCTTCATTTCAAAGGTTTAAAATCAAATGATATTTCCTCTGTAACATTTAGTTTAGATGTTTAGAAAACATATGTTTATAACTTTTGAAAGCTGTAGCTTAATAACAACAGTACAGTTTTATATAAGTTTATAAAGAAATTTTCTATCAGAAATGCTGTAGTGTAGTGAACTGTTTTGGTCTCTACATAACAATTACGCTTGCTGTAGATGAAACAAAATTTCAATTTTTTAATCTAGTGCTTCAGGTTTTAATTCAAAATGATATTTAGTGTGGTTCCAGGTAGTATTTCAGTACTAAAAATATATTAACATAATGAATAACGATTGTAGATGTTTAGAAGACATATGTTCATGACTTTTGAAAGCTGTCGCTCAATAGCAACTGGTTTGAATAGAAATTTACTGTCAGCAATGTTGCAAATGTATTGGACTGTTTTGGTCTCTGTATAATAATTATGATTGCTGTAGATGAAATAAATTTTCCATTTTTAAATCCAGTGCTTCAAGTTTTAATTCAAAATGATATATAATTTGTTTCCAGTTAGTATTTCAGTATTAAAAATATATTAACATAAATCAAAATAATTTTAGATTTTTAGAAAACTTATTGGACTACAACTTTCAAATGTCAAAACATAAAAGCTGATTTAAATAGAAATTTACTGTCAGCAGTACTGCAGTGTATTGACCCGTTTTGGTCTCTATATAAGAATTGTGCTTCCGGTATACAAAACAAAATTTTGATTTTCAAATTTAGTGTTTCAAGATTTAATACAAAAACATTTCGGTATTAAAAAATATATTATAATGTACAACGATTTTTAGATATTTAGAAAACATATGTTTATGACTTTTGAAAGTTGTAGCAAACAACTGCAAAACTATTAATCATCATCTTTTACGTACGTAAAAATAAAAGTGTTTGGAAAATGTACTACA
Source organism: Caerostris extrusa (assembly GCA_021605095.1). Classification (NCBI taxonomy): domain Eukaryota; kingdom Metazoa; phylum Arthropoda; class Arachnida; order Araneae; family Araneidae; genus Caerostris; species Caerostris extrusa. Next base: position 5,002 of record BPLR01019254.1, on the reverse strand, counting down.
AAACTATTAAAAATCGTCTCTTTATAAAGACGATGATGTTTTAATAGATAAGTCTTGAGATTAAAATAAAAACAGAACAAAAACTTTTCATCAAAAAATAATAATAAATAAAGTATTGCAACACCATTTAGGTGTAAAAATCCTTACATCATATTTCTATTTGAAAATTATTATCTATCCAAATTTCTCGATTCATATTCCAATAAAAAGAATATATCCATGCAACTATTTTTAATATTTCTATCAATTCAACGAAGAAATTAATTCGAGCAGAAAAATATTGCAGGAATAAATTCAAAATAACCACGCTAACTGAGAGAATTATCCATTCCCTAGGGAATAAGTCGTAAGAAATTCATCCTATCCAAGTTCGCTATAAAAGAAGTATGTAGTTACTTCTATTCTTTAGTTGCGCTAGGGAAATCCCAAAGCAGTGCAGTGTTTTTATCTGTTACAGCTCTTGAGGGTATGAATTTTCTGCATGAATGAAAAAAGTATGGTGATTGGAGTTGTCTCCATAAAATTCCGTTCGATATGGATTTGGTTCTTTTGGGATTTGGACAACAACTTCAGTGGCTTGTTATTCCGCAAGAAGCACTATCAAACTCGTAACGGTTTCTGGTCTTCTTCAATATTTCATCATACTGCTTTGAATTATATTTTATGCTTTTCACGCTCTGGAAAATCGTAGAATAGATTAATAATTTTTACGGTTATAAGATAATTATTGCGGTTATAAGTTTGAACATGATTATATTTTATTGAAATTTTTGTTGATAGCACACGACACTTTGTAACTCTATAATTCTAACCTCTTTATAATTTATTTAAACCTCTTGTAGATTCGTATTGCCTAAATTGTAAGAAGTTAAGAATTTTAGAATTAAAAAGCAATTTTACAATTACAAACCAATTGCAAAAAAAATTGCAAAAAGCAATATCAGCGAGAGACATATTTCAATGTAGCCGACACTTATTAGTGGAATTCTCAATATTAATTCCAATATAATCTTAATTAATAATTCTAATGTAATATTAATTACTTAATAATTCCAATCATTAATTTATTTATATTTTTTGTAGAATCGTAAATAGTACCTAAATTATAAAAAAAATTAAGAATTATAGAGTGTTAAGAATTACAAAGCAATGTCAGCGCCAGACATATTTCAGTGTAACGGACACTTATTAGTGGAATTCCCAATATTAATTCTGATGATAATTAATTTATTTAAATGTATTGTAGAATCGTATTACCTAATATGTAAGGAGTTAAGAATTACAAAGCAATGCCGGCAACTAACATATTTCAATGTAGCTGACACTGTGGGAACTATTTTTATCAATTCAACGAAAAAAATTAATTCGTGCAGAAAACTATTGCAGAAATAAATTCAAAATAACCACGCTAACTCAGAGAATCATCCATTCCCAGCGAATAAGTTGTAAGAAATTCATCTTACCCAAATTCGCAATAAAAGAAGTGTGTAGTTACTTATATTCTTTAGTTGCGCTAGGGGAAACCCCAAAGTATACTTGCGCAGTGTTTTTATCTGTTACAGCTCTTGAGATATGAATTTTTCTGCATGAATGAAAAAGTATGGTGATTGGAGTTGCCTCCATAAAATCTTTTTCGATATGGATTTGGTTCTTTTGGGATTTGGACAACAACTTCAGCGGTTTTGTTATTCCGCAAGAAGCACTATCAAATTCGTAACGGTTTCTTTTCTTTTTCAATATATCTCATCCTGTTATTTTGAATTCAGTTACATTGGATACTTTTTATGCTCTGGAAAACTTGAATAAATTAATAATTTTTACGGTTATAAAAGTTCGAAGATGATTATATTTTATTGAAATTTTGTGTTAACAACACACGACAGCATTATGTAAGTATATAATTCTAACCACTTTAAATCTCTTTGTAGATCCGTATTACCTAAATTATAAGAGGTTAAGAATTTTAGAATTAAAAAAACGTTACAATTACAAAGCAATGTCAAAGAATTACAAAGCAATGTCCGCTATTGACATATTTCAATATAGCTGACACTTATTAAAGGAATTTCCAATATTAATTCCAATGTAAGCTTAATTAATTATTAATTCCAAAGAAATCTTACTTTATTTAAATTTCTTGTCGGATCGTATTACATAAATTGTACAGAGTTATACAGTGTTAAGAATTACAAAGCAATGTCAGCGACACACATATTTCAGTGTAGCTGACACTTATTAGTGGAATTCCCAACATCAATTTCCATTAATTTATTTATTTAAATGCATTTTAGAATTGTTTTACCTAATATGTAAGGAGTTAAGAATTACAAAGCAATATCGGATAATGACATATTTCAATGTACCTGAGATTAATTAGTAAATAGCCAACATTATTCTAGTTAATTAATTTATTTAAATATGCTGTAGAATCATGCTTAAGAATTACAAAGCAATGTCTGTTAACATATTTAAATTTAGCTGAAACTTATTAGTCAAATTCCCATTCATCTGTAATGCAGCTTAAATTAACGTGCAGAAAATATTGCATGAAAACAAAATCAAAAACAATCATCCATTCCAGTAATGTCAGCGAAAACTCATCCTCAACCCAAATTCAACAAGTTTCAGAAGTATGTGGTGTACTCTTATCTCCTTAGATAACAAGAATATACTCGAGACCTGGACACACCCCTACGAAGTGGAATCTTGTCATTAGAATCACTAATTTATTTAGTTGCTTGTAACTCAACTCACCCAAACTCGTAAGAAGTTAAGAATTTACAAAGAACGTCACGCCATAATATTTCAATGAATGATAATACATTTTAATGTGAACTGTCGAATTTGGAAACGCTTGGCGTAAGATTTAATATTGCTAGATTTATAAAAGACAAATTCATAAACAATGAGAATAAACTTAATAAACCAGCTTAAAACTACAAATTTAGAATTAAAATCTCATAGAAGTAAATTCGACATTATTTCTTAAAATATAAATATTCTGCATTGCTGCCCTAAGTTGAACCAAACAAGCTTAGTTATATTTTGTAGTTTTTTTGGCAGTTCCAGAACTTTTTTCTTCTTACTTCCCATGTCTGAAACTACAGTAAAACAACAAAACAAGATATAACAGAACCTTAAACTTGGAATAAAATCTTTTGACAATTGCTGGGAATTAATATATGAGTGGTTGTTAAAATGATAGAGATGTTATTTATAAGAGACAATCAAAGTTCAACTGTCAGCTTTTTTTTTTTTTTTTTCCCATTCTGGATTTAAAACACTGAAAAGATAAAGTTAGTAGTACCTCAATGTGAGTTCAATCTAAATGAAATTCAAAATTGTAATTATTGCATTTAATTAAATACATTACAAAGAAAGTTACCAGTAAAAAAATTTTTTCCTAAAAATGTAATGATCAAAAACAAGTGATACTTTTCTTTTTTGAGATGGAACAACTTCCTGGCCCTCTCATGTAGTTGGTTTCATTGAACCCTGATGTGGTGTTGATGCACACTTCGTCCTGTCACTTCTTTGTAAATGGAGCAGCTTAGGTGGCTGTCTATAACATGGTGTCCTTGGAAATAAACTCCTAAATATTTTCTGAAATTCCTGAGTAGCTGGGAACCATATTTCCAAAAACTTCCTTTTAAAAAGAATAACTATTGCTCACTATAACACTGGAAAAAAAAAATTTGAAAATCCCTTGAATCAACCAGCTCTGGCCGTTATTATAGTGCGTGAGCTGTATTATAAAATCTTTTATAAAATACACTGAAGCGGTCCAAAAATTCTCGATCTTAGAAATTTCACACAATTGAACTCCGATAACCACTTATATGAATAACTGAATATTAATACAGTCCTGTGAATGTGATACTTGGCTAAGCACACATAAACGTAAAAAGGAACTGAGAGAGTTACTTAAAATGATGGCAATTGGAAGCTGTCTCAACATTACAATACAGAGAGAGCGACCCTTATGCCCCAAGCAAGACTGCAATCGCCGTTACCACCCGCAGTATACCACCCAGGGTCACGAAGCCAAAGGACAGACTTCATTTTTTGGACGCGAATAACAACACTACCCCACCACGCCTTCAACGATCCTATTATACTTCTGTGATCCCATATTAAAGCAGACTCAACCTTTATTATATTATCCATGACAATCGCCGACTTGAACCGAACCCGCAAATGAGCCACTCGGCTACTGCGGTCCCAACACATGGAACTGTAAGGTGAACAAAATGAAGGCAAATGTGATGTAAGATAGAAATCAGACAAAGCTTTTGAAATAACTCAGAAAAATTATGCCTGAAGAATTTAAATTATAAAGATCTCCTGACTTAGTAACATTGATATTACTATAAACATGCTTCATGCATAGAACAACTACCTCTGAACCATATCATTTTAAACTTAAGTTCCACCTCTCTTGAAGCAATGTTATCCATTAGCATTTTTATCTCTAAGGATGTGAATGTGCCTTGGCACCTGCCTGAGGTAGTCCTGCACAAGTTCTCATCGGGACTGAGGCCTGTGATGACTCTGGCCACCGTCCACTTGTATTCGCTGAATGTCTCCTCACTTTCGCCGAATCTGTCAATGGAGCCATGCCTTGATAAGGACAAAGTAATATCGCCCGGTAAATAAAATGTCAATCTTATAAGCCCCTCCTGTGTCCTGCATAAGACTTCCCCAAGATCTCCCGCGATTAACTCCAGCTTCCAGGGCAGCAGCTGGATACAAAGGCAGTATCTCCCGAGGAACGCAGACTGCCGAAAACGTAATAGAGGAGAAGCTTGAGGCCTAGTTTCACTCCAACAGTACAATGCCAGCTGAACCTGCCACAAACCTTAAACTCGACTCACCAAAGTGGGGAAGATGAACATGGAACCATGCAAAGCCCAATCTGCCTCTGATGTTCCTGTGTCTCAATTTAGCTGATACACCTTCTCATGTAAGACATGAAACACACTGTTACAGCAATAATGCAACT
>BPLR01019253.1:0-10092 GCA_021605095.1 Caerostris extrusa | reverse complement strand
CATAATCATCATCTGGAAAAATCATTGTCACTCAAAACATGTTGCCTTACATGGGATTCGATTTCTATCTTTCATTATACAGTGTTCCTATTGCTCATGCATTTGATTCTACAAAGTGCGATTCAAAACTAGCATATTTAAGTCACCAGTTTATTGTAAATCATTCTATGTGTCTTGAACACTTAAAAATTGTGCTTTTTTTTTTATCATCATCCATTTAGCATGACATGAGCCTACGAGCTGCTCAATTACCAGCTAGAAATTCCTAAAACTCAAGAAAAAAATAAGTGCATTAAAGCGTTAAAAATATTATAGATGGAACCTTTTAATATTAATCAATAAAGCTATTAATAAAAAATTTCTTTTAAGAGTGATATAAAGAAAATTTTTTTGATTAATATCTTCAAAACAATTGCTGTTAATGATACTTCTAAAACCTTTGTAAAAGTATGTAATTCTGTGATAATTGAATGGATAAATGCCTTATTAAGGGACATATGTATTAAAAAAAGACTTTCATACTTGTAGCTGTAGGAAAACAAAACGAAAAAAAATATTTATACAATCATTCTGTTTTCGCATATGCTCAGTCAGCTGTTTATTATATGAATTACTGGACTCTTAAAAACGTTTTTATTGCACTTATTTATTTTTTTTCTTTCTTTCAATATCTAACCAATGTAGCCTGGGTTTCAGTCTGAATTTCTTTAGTTTGGAAGTCCAATGTGCTGTTCGCTTCTAAAATATGCTTAAAAAAAGTTTTCTGCAGGTTATTATCTGATAAAAGTAATTACTGAAATATTGGATGTCCATAAATTATTGAATCTATTTTAATGTTATACGATTAAAAGAAAAAGCTATTTTAAAAAAGATGTTTGATTATTTAAAAATACAGGTCTGCGAATTAATAAATTTCTGTCCAGCTTCTCTTCGTAACTGCTTCCATGCAATATCCAGACAACTTTTATTTCATACAATGTGTTTTATCTCCAAGACATGCCCTACAGTTCATGCAAATTTCCAAACAGGAGTGTTGTGCCACAATCTGTACCGTAACTTTCTGGGGGGGAGATATTTGGAGATCAATTTTTTAAGATGCAATACATTATGGGCATTGCATTGAGGGAGCAAAAAGCATTTTTCCCTCTCTCCCACCGGATCTAAAATCTCAAGCCAGCCAGTCGAAAGTCTATACCCCTACCCCCCAATCGTTTTCAACCGTTGCCAGATCTGAATATTGAAAAATAGCAAGATTATGCTCCACGAGTTGCGGATTTGAACTATTTGTAATGCAAACATAAAAATAAATTATTTTGCAATTGCACTTTTATGGATAAAATATGCTATGTAAAAGGATAGAATTTAATTCAAAACGTTGAACACAGAAAGTAATATGTTTTGACTATTTAGACAATAGTCAAAAATAAACTTGTTTCACTAATTTACGTTGATTTTAGATGGATATGTGCACTCGTTCGTAGGGGAGGGGGAGAGAATGAAGTCCTATTAAAGTTATTTCGCTAATACAAATATCAGTACAACTATATATGTATTATTATGGTAGAATATAGAAATTTTGAATTCTCTAATACATAATTTCTATCACAGTTGGAAGAGACCATTTTAAAATGCAAATGTAAATTATTTCATCCCTGTAGGATTGCAATGCTTTGCTATTGCATCCATGAGTTGCATTGCTAAATATCAATATCAGACATGAAAAATCTTTCGTTTATAAATTAAGGCAACTATTAAAATTTATTAAAAATAAAATACCTTGTAAATATTAGTAGAAAATGAGCTTTGAAATCCATTATATTTTAGCTCTTACCCCTTCCCCCAATACATTAAAATTTTCAATAATTTACTGATATCCTGTATTTCAAAACAGTAATTAATAATTCTTGGTGACAAACCTATTTCCAATTTCATCAACAGAAAAGCAAGTAACAGCTAATAAGTGAATATCCGAAAATAAAGGGTTCTTTAATTTTATTATTATTCTCGAGACCATGTAATGATTTGAAAATGAATCATGGAAATTTTTTTATTATTATTTATCATTAATGGCAAAAAGAAAAAAATTATGCTAAAGGGATGCTTTTCAGTAGCCAGAAATATTTTTTATACACATCACAGTGGTACAGTTGAAAAAGTGTTTTTAAATCTCTATATTTGTATTGTTAGTTCTGAAGTGTGGTAGAAATACAGGTCTAATGTAGAAAGTTTTTGTAATAAGCAATTTTGACCTTGTCCACACACAGATGTTATTCAAATTGTTTTATTATTATTATTATTTCTCTTGTCTTGTTCTTTTCATACGGTGAAATCTCATTTGTCAACTTTTATGGATTGCCCAGTAATTTCTGCAAACTCGTAGCCCTTTATGACTTAACATTTTAAAATTGGATCCTCTATTACAAGTAATTCTCAGTTCTTGTTGCTTTTTAAGTTTTGTAAAATGACCCTAGGCTGGGACAAGTTTGAGCTACCTTCTTTTCTTTTGACAAAAAATGCGCGTGGGACAGAGCTTTGTTAATTTTTTTAATCGATTAGGGAGGATGTTCTCTAAAAGTAGAAATAAAATGCAATTGCTTATTATTTTTGAGGGTTTAAAAATGAATATACATTGTAAAAATGACAAGTGAACTTTTTTCGAAGTATTTTATGGAAAAAAAAAAAAGATTATTTTTAAATCTAATTTTGCAGAGCACGTACAATGTCTGATGTATCTTTTAAGTATTGTTATACTTTTCTTATCCCACTTGGTAGACAGCAACATCTAGACCCAGCCCAAGAACCGCTGTGGTCTCATGGAAGGAGGGGCAGCTTCTGTTGTGATGGAGCACCTGTAGGTAGAAGTCTGACTTGGCTCCGAGACGCAGAAGGAGGGGGCAGTTTCTTCCGGGAGTACTTTTAAAGGTAACTACCCTGCGTTTGCGTATCGTAGGGAGAAAACTCCCAACAGGTAATTCAACTCATGAGACAAGAGGCTGAACAACCCAAACGCCATCGAAATTCCTGGTTTTTGAAACAGTGTCTACAACAAAGACACCAGCGGGTGGAACTTCCGCCCTAATGCTCACCATCGGCGCTCGTTGCCACGAGTCGGGCGTTTTAAATTCTAAATCTGTAATAGCAGCCAAGCTCTATTTTTGAGCATATACCAATATATATATTTTTTTTTTACACATTCAATTATTTTAGTTTGGAGTTTGTTAGAGAAATTGCTTTGCTAGGCATCAGACAATCTTAAGTCAATAAATGTACAGCAGAGAAATTTCAAAATGTATAACAATGCTACCTGTGGCAGTATTGATTCCTTGATCTTTTAATAAAAGGGCTTCTTAAATATTCGTAAAAATTAAATTTATGTGGACGTGTGTAGAATAATAAGGCACGTTTAAAAATAAAAACGCTTAAGCGTTTTCTCAACAAAGAATATATTCTCTAAACGGATGAACCACTTATAAAACGTTGTCTTGAATGCACAAAAAAGAAACATATAGAATAATAATTTAAAAGCTACTACAATTAGGCCATTTTTTCCCCCTTGTGATTCCACTGTTTTCTATTATTATGTGCAATCGTATATCACAAATCGTTCCAATGATAGTTTTTATTTAATGAAATTTTACAATCACAAGTTATTATTATTATTTTTTTTTTAATTTTTGAGACGCAATTATTCAAGGATTCACCTGCTGTTTCTAACATTTAACTAGTATTTAGAATAATTATAAGAATTTGTGTGTTCTTAAATAAAACAGATTTTGTGTGGTCATAGATTATTAATTTTGTATGCATAAAAAGCAATCACACAAGGAAAAAAAAAAAAAAAAAAAAGCACAATTTTCTTTAAGTTATTGGCATGTATTTTTAAATACGAGGAAAGTTTTTCATCTCTATTACCGATTTCATCCCCAGCAGTATTGAATTATAGGAAATATATTATAGGAATAGGAAAGGAATTCAAATTGTATGAGATTTCACCGTATATCTTACTAAAATGGTCTTCCTTTTCCTCAATGTGCCAAATTCTAGAAATTGCCTTAAAAAACGTTTTCATACATCGATTCTTGATGCTTTGATTATTTGAAAATGAATCAAATTTCAAATGTCTTCCAAATTGCTGCTTCAGATTTTTGAAACGGAATTAATTGTGTAAACTGCATAGCAGCTAGTATTGTACTTTTTGGATACTACCTCTCTTTCTCATTGTCATGAAAGCTTTAGTAAAAAACAATGTTTCATGTTGTTAGAACAAACTTAATGCTGTATTTATAGATTTCTTTTTTTGCGTGTGTGTCTAATAAAGTTCTACGTATATAAGGGTTTCTTGTAACTTTATTGTTATTGTGCTTTCATTCATTCGGGTGAATTGTAGTAAAAAAGACGTAAATTTCCATTGTCATAAGGTCAATTGACATTCACTCATGCGTCATTGCCAACTAGGGATTGCAATATCGGATCAAAGTTCAATACCGGTATTCGGTATTTTTTAGATCTTAATACCGGTAGTAGAAATTTTAGAAAAGAAAAGAAAACACAGATGTTTTTTGTTATATTTGCCTGTTTTAATAGAGAATGTAAATATCACAAAAAAAATTGTAACTTATAAATTATAACAATATATAAAGAATCACAAAAAGTACTTGATCCTGATGGACGCTGGACTCGTAAATGCGAAAACAATTAAGGCCTCAGCTGCTACACTGAAGAAAGCTGAAGAAGCTGTAACTGAAGCGGAGAGCAAGGTAAGTGGGCTTGGTCTCTGTCCAATTGTAAATTGTGCACGGCATAGTACCGCTAGAGTTAACTTAAAAAAAAAAAAACCCTAAGCGACCAGCTAGCTCCGCAACTAATGATGATGTTTTTACAATTCCTGCTATTACAATTCCTGTTTTTACAATTCCTGCTCCTGAATTTAAGACCGCTTAAAGCTATGTGAAAGGCCTATCGGTAAGCTACAATGTGAATGAAATCTCTACTGGATTGGCTGAACTTGGTCTACAGATCGATGAGGCCCGTCAACTAACCAATTTGAAAACCAGTGCTCTAATTCCAGTCTGGCAGTTAGTGTACAAAAAATCCGAAGTAAATTCGAAAATTTTTGAAGTAAATCGGCTGCTCCACTTCTCAGTACGAGTTGAAAAATTTAATCGGAAGCCTGGTGCTTCCCAGTGCTTTTCCTGTAATTTGTTTCACCACTGGGGCACCTTGCCGCTTGGCGAGGTTGGCCAAAATTCCCTTGAAGCCACGCCTTCCACCCAAATTCTCCACTTGAAAAATTTCAAATAATTGCCAAATGTTTCAATTTAAGTATTTAATTGCTTCTGCATTTTAAATTATTTTATTTGTGCCATGCTTTACCGTGCCTTTCTGTTTTTCTTTTTGTCTTCAATGTTTCTATTTATCTGCCGTTTGGACATGACCACTGCCCACTGCCTTCTATTTATTCAATGTTTTTTCATCCAATGACTTTAACTTCCAGATTAGGAGTCTAGAGGCCATATATGGCCAAGGTACTCCATAACCAGAATGATGATTATGAAAAAGTACTTAAGTTTGTATCTTCATCGCAATTAGATTGTTTCCTCTTTAACAAATTCGTATAATGTTTCGTTTTTAAATGTGTATGGAGTCCGCTTGTACTTCCTCCATTCACTTTAATAACTCTTGAACATTTTTTACATTGTGAAATTTCTAGTAAATACCGAAACATCGGTATTTAAACTTGCGAATACCGGTATTACAAAATTGTATAAATGGCTCAAAAATACCGGTATTCGGTATACCGGTATTGCAATCCCTATTGCCAACCAATATGAATGATTTCTTCACCGCTCATAAATGCTAGATACATTTGGAATTCTTTAATCCGGAACATCGAACGTCACTGTAATTTTAACAGAGATACCAAAGATAAATTCTAAATAAAACTTTTTACTTAGAAGATTATACATTTGTAAATTTTTAAAAGTGAAGAATTTTAAAAATATGCATAAATTTCTTTTAAATATAAATACATGAGTTTAACATATAAATTCTTTAATTGAATAAAATAAACTAGATTAATTTTATTATAAAAAGAAAACAGTACTGAAAACTGTTTAACATAATTTAACCGTCTGTTGAATTTTATGTTAAATTTTTTTGTATTTATTTATTTATTTCCAATGGCAGATTATGAACAGTTACAGCAATAAAAAGAACAACGAAAAAAAAAAAAAAAAAAAAAAAAAAAAAAATAGAGAATACAACAAAACATGCTGAAACAGAGTTCATTAATCTAACATATCTCTCGGGAGGAAGACATAATGCCAAGTTGTAGATCTTTTAGCCGCTGAAAAGTGTTACCAGGTGCAACCACGAGGAGGTAGATCTACTGCGCACCTTTGTTAAAAAATAGATGTTTGTGCTAGTATTAAATAAACAAAAGATTACAAAAATGGATCCAAATAATCTATATAATTTATGTAAAATAATTAAATTATTTACTTCCATTGCTTGTTAAAAAAAGGTGAATGCATATAAGGAATGACGATGAACTTAATTCTTAAGCAATAATGATTATTAACTATAATTAATTAAATTAAAACACTTTTTATATAAGTAAACATGTGCAGATGAGATTTTATTTTAAATTATACTATTTCATAAACAAATTATTATTAACATAGGCTTTCCATGTAGATTATTTGTGCTAGAATATCTGTTGCTTTAAAGCTACTCCTTTCATATTTCTCTCAGCAAATTAGAAAAGGACAGAATGAAATACGTAAAGTTTTTGATGTTAAAATTGTGGATAAGTTAAGTATCAAGCATAGGAGTAAACTGGGCATTTTAATTGAAATTCACTTTGTTCCTTAACACATCTAGTCAAAGCAAATTGTTCCTCTTTAAATCTAGGCATTTTGGGTTCCAACAATTATTTATCATTTTTATAATAACTTTTATGTTTTGATAATAGAGTTTTTGCATACCGTATTTTGGACGTCCGTTAGCTTTTTCTCCCTAGCTCGCATGCTCATAGGAAGTTGCGCATGCGTATCTGTAATAATGTTTCCTGTGAGCATGCGCACTAGGGAGAAAAAGCTAACGGACGTCCAAAATACGGTATGCAAAAACTCTCTACTAAAAAAAAGAAGGAGTACAAAATGGAAAAATCCTTTCAAGGACTCATAAGAATATAGCTAATAACTAAAGGAACCCAATAAGAAATTTTTTTAAAAAAAAAAAAGAAAAAAAAAACTCAAACAAATATAAATATAAACAAAGTCTACACATCTTTACTTCTGAATTTACTCTGAATTAGGTGTAATATATGTTTTTATTGATATACAAGAAAAGGAATACAAGAATTTTGGAAAAAGGCTTCCTTAGCAAAATATAAACTCCATCTATCCAAAGTAATGCTTTTTTTAAAGCCTTTTTCAATATCTAATCACAGTGCGATATATTTTTAAATTATACATCAAGAATGTATTTTTTTTGAAATATGATAATTATTAATAGATTAAAGACTATTACAAAAAAAATATTTTAAATTGAATATTTAAATATTATACAAAAATAAATATTCACTTTACCTAAGAAAATTAGTTGTAATTTTTCAATGCAAAAAATGCAACAACAATGCATTTTTCTGATTAAATATGTCCATTTCAAGTTGTGCACTTTGCAGAAAGCTCACATAATAAAGCTCACTTTTATTGCATAATAAATTTTGTCATTCAACAGTTGTTTTGTCAGTTTCAATTTATTTCATATAATAAAGCATATAAAAGTATGCTACAATTGGGGGAAAACGTATACATATTCTTCAAAATTCTTCCTATTAAACAGGCGTATAAATTCCTTCTTTTCTTTTTGCTCATTCAATTCAAATCTTGATTGAATGTTCATAAAAAGAATTAAATTATTTTCAATATTTGAAAAAGTTCCGTAAATCTTCATTATGGTTTGTTTTTATGTTCATAGATGGCGCTTCATATCTACTGCAAGGTCGCATTTTTTATTACTTGGCAATCGCTAAAAAATATCAAATAGAGATGTGAAAATATTCGTTATTTTTTTTCAGACAATTAAGGAAATTTCATAAAGATCTAAATATGTGTTAATGAATGATTGAAATCAAATTACATGAATATACTAATAAAAGTTTTATCTAAATTTAAAAGAGGGCAATCATTTCGGATCACAACTATGAAGATTCTCTAAAAATATGATAATAAAGGGAAAAAGCTTCATAACGGATTTATTATAATATAATCAATCTTATTTAATTTATCTAAAATAATGTGAGTGTTTTAAATCGTTTCTGACTGTTTTTATACAAGCATAATTATCCATTTCCTAAAACACATATACGCTTAAAGCACTGCTGCTTACTTCGTAGCTCACTTATTAGAAAATGGGGCTTAAAGCTCTCTGGCTCTGGTGCCCCTTCCCCACCCACCCTCGAATGATTTACTTCGTAGCGCTTTCTAACAGCCGAGCGGTTAAAGCGCTGCTCTCCCATTCACAGGTCGCGAGATCGAATCTGCCTTCCTCCTCCACATTTTTATTTTTCACCTGCTCTCCCCTTTTTAATTCCTTCCTTACAATTGGATAGATTTTTATTTTATGCACAACAGGAAAGATCTCCTTCACCTCTTCTACCTCAAGTTCCTGCAATTTATCTTCAATAGCCTACACCTGTTCCACTACTTCAACAAGACACCTCAATAGCCCACCTGCAACAAATAACCCACCTGTTCAACCCTTCAACAAGCCTCGACAACAAAATCCACTCATCACAGCATTCTCCACCCTCAACCCACCTGCTCAACAATAACATCATAATGAACTTTATGAACTTTCACGAACTTAAACAAACAAGAACTTTATGAACTTAAACAATCTAGAACTCTATAGACCAACCTCATCAATAATCTCCAGAAAATCACTATTATTCCCTTTTATTCAATATATATTCTTTCTTCACGGAAAAATTTCTTAAACAAGAAAAAAGAAATTTCCCACCTCTACTTTCTATATTTTTAAACTTTTATTTTTATTTTTATTTTATTTTTTTTATTTTTATTTTATATTTTTTAATTTTAATTTTATTAATTTATTTTTTACATTAATTTCGTTAATTTACCTTTCATTTATTGATTTTTTATTTCTTTTATTAATTAGCCAACTACGAAATTTTTAAACTAAATAATTCTTTTTTATCTTTATTTTTATATTTAAAACTTACCTTCTCCGATTCTTCCAGCTAATTCACAATCTCTTCGGTAGATGGCTGCACAAGACAGCTCAGTTTAAATCTAAATTTTTTGTTTACATTCCTAACTTGGTTTTTTATAAGTTCTCACCGTTCTTTCTTTTATTTTTTTTGCTATATTTTCATGAAATTTCTTCTGAAAATTTTCAGTAATTTTAATTACGAATTAATTATTTTTAATAGTTAATTCTCTCTTTGATTTTATTATTTTTTAATTTATTTCATCTTTTAGTTTATTTTACTCCTTCTCAGCAAGAGTATATTATATTTTCTAAAAATTTTAAAATTTACTTATTTTATTGGAGTATCCCTCCCTATTCGCATCTCTTAATTTATAAATCTCTGGCTTCACCCAATACATTCACCAATACACCAATACATACTCAGTTACAACTAACTAACCTACACTACTCACCAGATGGCAGGATGAGTCATCCCAGCAGAAATATCACTAGTTTATGTTTTGACGCATTGTAAATAAGATCTTTTATATATTTAATCAAGTCAAGCCACCTGCGTGTGGCCTATTCAGTTCCCACCTTCGTGTGGATGTTTTTATTATGTATTCCCTTGTGTAACCTGTCCTTTTAATTTTAATAAATCTGAGTTCCTCGGCGATCCCCCGACGTCAAGTCACGTCCCCCCCCACACACACACTGTGCACTATAAATAATAATATAGTAATATTATTCTTATTGTTATACCACTTTCTCATTAATTTGCATCCCGCTAATTCTTCTTATTTACTAGTATTTGGGGCTAAAAACCTTTTGGACACGGAACCCTTTTCCCCACCCCCTCGAATGACTTACTTC